>CANXYI010779031.1:0-17260 GCA_948208565.1 Hura crepitans | reverse complement strand
AAATCACAAGGAAGTGGTGTTTTTTTATAGATGATATGATGATTAAATCTGCTACCAAGGAAGGATACTTTGAAGCACTAGAAAAGTTCTTTTAGTGGATTGATAAATACAATCTACATTTGAATATAAAGAAATAAATCTTCAGACTAACTTTAGGTAAGCTCTTGGTGCATATAGTAAGTCAAAAGGGATTGAGGTAGACCCTGATAATGTCTAAGCTATCAAAGAGATGTTAGTTTAAAAGGAAAGAGAAAGAGATAAGGGGATTTATGGCTAAAATAGAATACATCAACTGATTTATAGCTAAGCTCACCATAATATGTGAGCCTATTTTCAAGCTTGTCAGAAAAAACTAACCATTCAAGTGGAATGATAACTATCAGAGGGCTTTTAACACAATTATGGAATTTCTAATAAATCAACCAATTTTATAACCACCAAGACATAAGAAGACATTAACTCTCTATCTGTTTATTAAAGAAAGCTTAGTGGGGGCTATAGTAGCCTAAGGGGATGAATTTAGGGTTGAGTTTGACATTTACTACCTAAGGAAGAAGTTTATTCCTTTTGGGGCCAAGTACATGGAAGTGGAAAAGATTTGTTTCGCAATAGTATAGGCTTCAAAGAAACTGAGGCATTATTTCCAATCATATATAGTATAGGCAGTATTAAAGTACAATACTTTAAGATATCTTCAGATAGCTCTATCTTTGGTTGGGAGAATGAGTAAATGGCTTATTCTACTATAAGAGTTTGATATCCAGTACATATCATGGAAGACTATAAAAGGGCATGCAATTGCAAAGTTCCTCACCAACCATCCACTAGAATGCAACTTGTTGGAGTTCAGATTCTTAAATGAGAATCTAACCACAATTATATTCCAAGGGTGGAAAATGTACTTCAACAAAGTAGTAAATAGAAAAAGAGTAGGATTAACGGTAATTCTGATAACTCCTAAAGGAGAGAAGATATCGGTAGCTAGAAAGTTAAGGTATGAGGTTACAAACAACATGGAAGAGTATGGAGTTTGCATATTCAGACCTAAATCATTATTAGCTCTCAATGTAAATGTGGTTGAGGCATTCGGAGACTCATCCTTTGTAGTATATCAAACTAATGAGGAATGGACAATTCTGGAAGAAAAATTTATGCCTTATGTAGAGCACTTGAGATCTATTAGTAAATAGTTCGAGATGTGTTCCTTTTGGCTTATTCCTGGAGATGAGAATTAGCTAGTAGATGCATTAACCACCTTGGTCTCTATGTTAGATAATCTAAAAGGAATAGTTAGGAAACCAATACTTATTTCTATTTTAGAAAAGCCTTATAGTGAGAGAAAATAGATAATGGAAAAAGGATGGGAAGAAGATAAACCATGGTTTTATGCTATCTAAAACAACATAAAGAATGAGTCTTTCTTGAAGAAGCTACAGACAGAGATAAAATAGTGTCAAATAAGCTATCAACTCAATTTATCAATGTAGATGGCATCTTAAACAAAAGGCAAATAGGCGATCTTCAGCTTCGTTGTTTGGAAGAAAAAGAAGTAGAGAGGGTCATAGGAGAGATACATGCAACGTCTTATGGCGCACACATGAATGATTTATAGTTAGCCAAAAAGATCATGTGATAAGTGTTCTTCTAGCGTACTATGGACCATGATTATTCAAAGTATGTAAAGAAGTGCCATAAGTATCAACAAAATAGGGACTTAAGACCTATGCCAATCTCAGAACTACATAATCTATCATCTCCCTAGCCATTTGCTACCTGAGGGATAAAAATAATTAGAGAAATACATTTGATAGCCCCAAATAGACATCATTTCATAGTGGTAGCTATTGACTATTTATCAAAGTCGATTGAAGTAGAATCCTTTAAGAAATTAGGTGTAAGAAAAATGGCTAAGTTAATAGAAACGAATCTGATTTACAGATATAGAGTTCAAAACCATATAATTTCAGACAATAGTGTCTAATTTTGGGCTGAGATAAAGACACTATTATAGAAATTCAAAATACAACACAACAAATCATCTCCTTATAGACCACAAGCCAATGGAATAGTTGAAGAAGCAAATAAAAATGTCAAAAAGATCTTAGTTAAGATAGTTATAACTTACAAAGACTGGGCTGATAGACTCCTATTTGCTCTTTGATGTTATAGAATAACTATACGGACCTCAACAAGTGCTACTCCATTTTCCATGGTGTGTGGGACAAATGTTGTACTCCCAGGAGAGATTGAACTCTAGTTATTAAGACTAGCTAGAGAGGCAAAAATTCCTAAAGTAGCTTAGGTAGAGTAGAGGTTGCAACAATTAAACTTGTTAGATGAGAAGTGATTGAAGGCTAATTATCATAATGAAGTTTATCAGAAAGGATGTTATGAGCCTTTAGCAAAAGGGTGGAAAATCACAAGTTAAAGGAAGGAGGACTAGTCCTTAAATTATTAAGGTTGGGTCTAACTAATTTGAGGGGAAAATTCATACCAAATTGGGAAGGACCATTCATCCGTAAGCAATTATTGCTAAGGGGCATTGTTATCCTTATAGATTATGATAGAAATGAGTTCAAAGAGTCTATAAACATAGATAGATGAAAATAGTTCTATGGTTAAAGACAAATAAAAGAGAAAAAGAAGAGAAAAATAGCCATCTGGGTCAAAAATCAAAAAATGGTGGCCTTGGTAGGTTGAAAATTAAAAAAAGGCATCCTATGTAATAATTAAAGGCTGAGAGAAAATAGTCAATTAAAATCCATGAGGGCTGATTGACGATAAGAGTTTAAGATGTAATTAAGATTTCCCTTAATTAAATGAGGAAATGTGTTATTGCATTAATGTCATGTTATGATTATCATAAAATACCAAAATGATGTAAGTAAATAAGACCACTTTAATAAGCTCGATTGAGCATCTTATGGACTGCACAAAAAGTGATATTATTATTACATTATTTTGTATATAATTTTAGAAAAGCAATAAAAGATTGCATTTTTAGATCCTTTATCTCTTGTTATGGCTTTCATCTTGTGTTTACAGCTAATGAGATCAGTTATCCCTAGAAGAGCCGATTAACTAGTCCTTATATGCTTCAAAAGTTTGGAAATTGCATGTAGCTTTAGGAGGAATGTTGTTCTTCAAGGGTAAATACTTCAACAAGTTGTGATACATAGCAGTGAAAGTGATAGATAAATTTCCCCCTCTGAATGATAATATGCGAGTAACAATGCCTTAGGTCTCACCAAATTGGCTCACATAGTGATTAGGGATATAGAATGTAACTTTATGCAAGCTAACTAGAGGAACACAATTAAAGGAACCACTCTTTTGTACATGTTTTAAAGAAATTGATAAGTTCATGAAATTTATGCTATCATCAGTGGCGACATTCATTTAAAGAACTTACTATTCCACATCTAAAAAAATGTCACATAATAGCACGAGGTAGTAAATGCTTTAAATAGTAAGATTCGAAAACACAAGAGGGAGGATTATTCAACAAACAAAGCTCTTCCTACAACCAGATAAAAAAAAAAGCTATTAGGAATGAAAACTTAAAATGGCTTCTTAAGGAATAGCCAAAGCTAGGGTAGGGTGAAAACCTATAAAGGGCAGTCTATCCTTAAAGGGTCTATTAGGAATAAAAACCTGAAAGGCCTTCCTAAGCAAAATTCATATTAAAGAATAGGGCAAAAACCTGTAAAGGGTGTTTTATTTGAAAAAAGAACATAAAGAAGAATTAAGCTCCCATAAATAAACTAGCTTCACCAGACTATATTATATCTAGTCCTATGATAGTCTCAGTAAGGATCAAGGGAAAAGGGTTCAAGCTTTTTGTCAGGTCATTTATCATATTGAATGACTAAGTCTCTAAAGTGGCCTTCAGAAGTAACCGTAAGATATTTAGAGAAGTAAATAAAGAAGTATACACATGCATGTAGGGATGCGATGTCTACGTAACTATCCACATTGGCCAGAAAGGAATTTAGGGAAACGTGTTCTTTTCTTGGAGCCCATCTAGTAGCTAATGAAGAAAGTATCCCAAGTGTATTAACCACCTCATATGGCCAATGGGGAATGAAGTTGGGATAGCAAGGTGGTATTTCAAATGAATAAAATATGCCTAGACTTGCAGTAAATGCTTTAGCTAAGTGTAAAAATTCTTGATAAAGAATTGAAAAACATGAATTTATGGGTATTAAAAGCACGGGTAGCCTTTAGAAATGTTAGATTAAGTCAGAGTCATCGAACGAATTTCAAGCCATTAAAAGGAGCTAAAGTAGAAATTAACTAAGTAAAAGGAAGATCAAGAATTTTATAAAGCTTCTAGAGGAATTCATCGCCTATTGGATTGAGAAAAAGGAAGTAACTCAAGTGGCATAAGGACCTATGCATGCATTAATGTCATTTATAGGCCAAGGACCCAAAACATCCATTTTACACAAAGGCAAAATTGCCATTTCTTGCTAAAATGACCATTTGCCATGGTTATTTTAGCCGAAAATGGCCATTTGCCATTAAGGCAAAATGACTATTTTAGTGGAAGCAGAAACGACTATTTTGCCTTTTAAGGAAACAACCATTTTACCTCTAAATTATAATTTCAGAGAGGCCAAAATGGTTATTTCATTAGATGCCTATAAAAAGTCACTTTTCTTTTCATTTTCATTTTCTTTTCCATATTTACCCTTTTCACTACCTTTAGCTCTCAACCTTTTTGAAAAATGCCTTTACGATGACAACAAAATTCCGTCTAATGCCAACCTATTAAGACATATGTGGTAGTCTCAAGATGGTTAAATGTTAAGGAGCCAGAGAGATTTCACCACTTGGCCTCTATTAAATTCTTTAGGAGTTGATATTATTACACAAACACACTTTGGGAGTTAGGAGTACTCCTTATGGTAAACTAGCTACATGCATAAGTGGTGTAAGACCCCTTACCTAATCCTTCGATGGACCAGATAGGAAATGCTACCTTCTCAATAATCCCCAATCCAAGTTCTACCCTGATTGCCATTCATTTGACTTTTATTGGCTTAACAATCTGGTTACTAATTTAATAATAATTTAGTGGCATTTACTTATTTCATTATACTTATGATTGTAATTAATTTTAATAAACACTTTATTAGTTGTTTCACAATCTACATAAATTTTGGTAGCATACCAAAATTTTTACCCTATAAAAAAGCACTTTTATGATCACACTCAATCATCTCACACATCTTGGACCATTTTGGTCCACTAAATACTCATCTCAACATCAAACAATCATATATACAAGGGTCTCAAACTCGTATATCATTATCAACATGCATACATAATTATATTGACATATAAAGATATCACTTGCTTTATCAGTTACAATCTAATTTGTAAAAAAAAAATATAACACTTAACAATTTTACATGACTAGGCCCTAACCCTATACAAACATGAGTTCCTTCAACCTATTACAACTCAAAAAGAGAAACAAAAAACTATACCTAAAGGATTGGACAGCTACACTTCAATCTTAAGGCTGAGCGGTAGTTTACTATCTTTTACTTACACATCAGAACACTAGCATGTTTAGTATACACTAAGTGGTGAATTTAATGTAAAATGAATTATATCATGCAAACCTACAACAAAAATATTGCACCCCTTTTTAGTTAAGCATGCTCAGTATATGTATAGTCTCAGTTGCATGTGAGTTAAATCATATTAAATCTAGTTCAAAAATATGACATCACTGAGATTATTTACACATCATACTAGCTATTTTCATCTAAATAAAAATGTAAATTTTTGCTTTAATATTATGTCTTTGTGCCTTTTTACTTTGTTTAGGCCTATACTGGAGAGACTACATTTTAAGACAATGGATATAAGGATCTAAGTTCTGTAGTGGCCTATATTTTAGACCTCAGTAGTTAAACCAACCTATTCACTCGATAGTAGGGATCAATTCATAAGAAATTCCTAATACCATTGTGGTAAGGATCGGTCCTACTTAACCTTCTAACAATAGGGATAGTAAGGATTTACCTTGCAGACTTCCTAATATCCCAAATCTTAACTCAGCTCATGTGGATAGTAGGGATCAGCTCCGTGGGACCTGCCAATACTCACTATAGTATAGGTTGCAGGGATCAATCTGTACAAACCTTTTAATATCTAGATGGCAAGGGTTAGTCCATGTAGACTTCCCTAAAACCCCAAGATAATAGAGATCAGTTCGTGCAAAACTTCTAATACCTAAGTGTTTGAGGCTCATAATCAACACCTTGGCAGTTGCACTAACCATATCATACAAATAAGTAATGCCTCACACAGATTAGAGCTCCTAGTAGCAACTAACTCCCTAGTTAACCAGTCAACCTATCCAGTGGGTGGTCTAACTGATATAGGCTAATATAAATTATTGCATTTATACATCCAGTTATAGGTTATTTGACATATGTTCATTTCAGTCACCTATCATTATACCATTTTACATGCACATCTTCATTATCACGGGACCAATATTTAAGACACATTACAACTATCATTGCACTATTCATTTGGTCTAATTCCTGGTGCTCATAATTCTAATAATTAAGCCATATAATGTTTGATTCATGTTACCTCACATATATTATGTAACATCACATACATTTTATACCTTGTTGTTAACTTCACAATAACTCATCTAACCAATTCCTTTTACCCATTTCTAGCATTTGGCTCCCACAATTTACGTGATTGTATATATCATTCAAACACAATGTCCATTAACCCTGACCTTATATACCTTATGGCTATTCTATGTTCAAGCATCCACAATTCATTTCTTATTAATTCCATAACACAAACATTCTTTATACTTATTTCCTAGCCTAATTACATTACCATTTCATGTCAACTACACATGCACACACACATTCCTCTTTTACACACCATTCAACTATACACATACACACGCCTTCGCATTCCTATTTCATGTAATCTTCACATATTTAAGCATTGCATAGTCCACGTAGCATACTCACACATTCATTACATATATTTATACACACATATATATAATATGTCATTTTCATACACACTCACATATGCACACATGAACACTAACATATTTTGGCAACCCAAATTACATTAAATTCACATACCTATGGTCTCAAAATTCTCTAATCAACCTCTTTAAAGCCTGGTTTACTTTTTCTCCTCAATAACTCTCTCTTTACCTATAACATACACTTTTATGGAATGTAAAAATTCTAAAAAATCCTATATAACCGCTAATCAAGCACTAGTTACATGGTTAATCATAGTTCACCAGGAGCTACCTAAACATAAAATAAAAATTAAGAAAAGAAAATGTCTACTCACTTCGGCAACTATTCACCAAGTGCTCATATCTCTAAAGCTAATCATTTTTTTTGAATTCTACTAGTGGGAATGGCTTTAAAACATTGTAAAGGTGTAGATTAGTCTAAATTTTATGAGATTTTCCTTTGTTTTAATGTTTAAAGGAAGAAAATAAAGAGAGAGAGGAGACTTAGGGTGGCATTGACCATGGAAGAAAGGGATGGAAGAAGAAAAATTAGGCCACATATGCCACCCCTTATGTATTAAACACATGGATGGCCTAGATCATGCCACGTGTCGATTCGATGGTCTGTATTAATCTAATTTATGTTATAAGATTCAAAAAGTTAAAATAATTATTCAATACCTCTAAAATTCATACTTTCAATGTCAAAAATTCTCGATAATACCCATTAAGGGCCCCTTAAAATCTCAGGTTAAAACTTTAAAGGGAACTAGGTTAACTATTAATTCACGTAATTAAGAAATTTTGAATAAATGCAAAACAACCTTAGAATTTATAATTTCTTCACCATAGATTATTTGGAATTTTTGACCTTAAGGGTATGCCATTTTCATATCCATTTGAGCAAATCTCGAGCCTCTTTCGGTACAATGCCAACTAAAGTTATTAGTCACTACATTTCATTATAAAATAATTTATTTATTCTACTAAAAGTTTTAACTATTTCATTTTCATCATTTTCTAGCCCATCAAAATTTTATGACTAGTACTTCCCTTTTTTTTTAACCACAAGGTGCTTTGAATACCTAAGAGACACTATTCATTCCTCGGGAGGTACTATTCATAAAACCTTAATTATCGAGCGTTACAATTCTTTTTGTTTTAAGAAATTTCATCTATAAAATTTACCTCTTGAGAATAGATAAGGATGTTAGGTCTTCATCTACTTTTCACTCTCCTAAGAAGCATATTTAGTTTTATGGTGCCTTAATAGTACTTTCACTAATGGTGCAAACTTGTTCCTTAGCAACTTGACTTCTCTAGCTAGTATCTGCAGTTATTCTTCTTTATATGTCAAATTAAGCTCTACTTAGATCTCTTTCATAGGTACCACATGTGAAAGGTTAGATCTATATCTCTATAGCATTAAAACAAGGAATACATCATTGATCTATTGCAATTTTGATGGTAAACCCAACTAGTAGGCTACTGATCCCATACGCTCTATAATCTTGTATGGACCAATGAATCTCGGGTTCAATTTTCTATTCTTGCCAAACCATAGCTTTTTTTTCCATGGCAATACTTTTAGGAACACTTTTTCACTAACCTCATATTCAATATCTTTCCATTTCACGTCAGTATATGACTTATGTTGCTTAGTTATATCCTTTAACCTTTCTCTAATGATTTTGACTTTCTCCTTAACATCTTTTATCAAATAAGGTTTTATGAGATTATTCTTACCCACCTCACTCTAACAGAGTGGAGTTTTACACTGTCTATCATATAAAGCTTCATGAGGAGCCATGCCTAAGCTAGCTTGGTAGCTATTATTATTGGCAAATTTTGCCAAAGATAGATACTAATTTGAACTTCTTTTAAATTTAATGGCCCAGCTAAGAAATCATGTCTTCCAACACTTGCATAACCCATTCCAATTGTCTATCAATCTATGGGTCAAAAGCTATACTTAAATTCAAGTGAGTGCCTAAAGCTTCTTGCAATTTCTTTTAAAATGTAGAAGTGAATCAGGGATCTCGATTAGAAATAATATCATGTGGCACTTCGTGCAATCTCATAATCTCTTTTATGTATACCTATTCCAGCTTCTCTAGGGAATAGTCCATTTTAACTAGAATGAAATAAGCCATCGTGGACAATCTATCCACAACTACCTATACAGTGTCACACTTGCTCTTTGTGATTGGTAATCCTATCACAAAGGCTATGGTGATCTTCTCCCACTTCCATTCTAGAATTGATATACGGTGTAGTAATCTAAAAGGAAATTATTGTTCAACTTTCACCTATTGACATGAGAGGCATTGAGCTACATAATCGGCTATATCTCATTTCATTACTAGCCACCAATAATGAGGTTTTAGATCAAGATACTTCTTCATACTTCTTGGATGCATGGAATATGGAGCATCATGTTCTTCTTTTAAAATATATGTTCACATCTCTTTTATCTTAGGAACACATAACCTGTTATGAAGATATAAGCATCCATCTACCTTAATCTCAAAATATATAGTCTTCCCCTCTTTGGCTTTATCCATTATCTATATAAGGTGGTTATCCCAAACTTGTGTTACTTTCACTTATTGTTTTTTTCATGTTTTACTTATAATTTTGTTGAAATGGCATTACCCTTAGTATACTGCATTCTGACATTTATAGCTCTCATGGTCGATATGAACTTTTAACTTAATGCATTAGCTACCATATTAGCTTTCCCTAGATGGTAGTTTATTAGATAGTCATAGTCTTTTATTAGTTCCATCTAGCATTGTTGCCTTAATGTTCATGTCTCTTCCTATCATAGGCCGATCAAATTGAAACAACTAAGGACTCGACTTAAATCTTACTCCTTAAGTCTTAAAAAATGAGAAATAGATTCACGGAATCCTAAATCAATCCTATTTAGTTAGCCTAGAAAGAGCAAGTTGGGCATCACAAAGTAGGAGTCGCCACTAGGCTAAAGCTAGGAAATACCTAGTAAGGCCAAAACTAGAGTAGTTTGGAATCCTACTCTTATTTATACCTCAAGTTAATACAAAATTTCAATTTGAATTTATAATATTATCCATTTCCTTTAAGTAGGTTTTAGGCATCTAAATAAATTACATATTCACATCAAGGAATAATAAGACATTTTTATAGAAATAAATAAAATGCTTAAACATAGAGAATTTCATACACAAAATCAGGTGATTGATTATTTTAAGAACTTTGGTTCTCACATGCTTATTTTTAGAAAATGGATTTTATTATTTGCATCTTCTTTTTATAAAAGTTTTATTATTAGGAAAAAGCTAGTTTAATTAGATATAAAATGTTTTGGTGGCTAGCAATGTAAGCAAAGAAGCACATCAAAAATACCTAAAATACTACTTCACCGGCATTCGACAAAAAAAGACAAGAAGGATAGATTTAGCAAACTCCCAATATATCAAACAACCCACATCATGATGGGATTAAAATATTAGTATAAGAAATAAATTGATAGATAGAAAAAAATCAGCACATAAAAAGGAAAAGGATCGATAACTAAATAAACATCACAAATACACAAATATAATAAATTACCACACCTAACATGTAGGTGAATAAAACAAAAAAAAAGAACTAAAAAATAGGAGAAGAAAAAGAAGAAGAAGAATCGAATGGCTCAGAGTGTATAAATGCCTTCAGTGAAAAGATCTCAAAAAGATGGAACTCGAAGAGAAAAATCCTCTGAAATGCTAAAAAATGGTATTTAGAGAATTTTTTTTGCCTTTTTCAAAGTGTTTTTCCTAAGAGCTAAGAGAGAAAATTTTTATGGATTTTTCATTTTTATACATAATTCTTAAGGTGTCAAAATAGGAATTTGAGAGGGTGAAACATCCATTTCTATTTTGCTTCAAAATGGCTATTTTTAAAACCTAAAATGGTCATTTTCCTAGTAGGTATCTTGTACGAATTTTATACCTCTTTGGCGGAATGACTTTGTTTCCCTAAGAAAAAATTGCTATTTTAAGCAAGTGTGGAATGACCATTTTGAGCTAAAATAGCATTTTTAGCAAGGCCTAAAATGGTCATTTCATAGCAAAATGTTGTAGTTTGCTAAAAGGCTAAAAACTTATAAAAATAATTTTTCTCAATTTTAAAACATTTTCTTCTTTTTCAAGCACTTCAAACCGTGGGGGCTTTGAGTAACACTTTTGTTCAAAAATTTTAAAATAAAAAAGATGTTGAAATCTTTAAACTGGATGTTAACATCCTTATTCATTATGATTTTAATCCCCTTTTCATCATTAGGCAATTCGAACATGGGAGCCCTCGAAACCTAGTGTGTACAGTTGCCCCTAACATTGGAGAGGAGACTACAGAGTGTGTAAGGTGACTTAATGTTCAAAAAGAGAGAGAGACATTTACCTTATGGGTCGACCATTTTTGTATATGATCTAATATCATTATTGATTTGGCACATGTAATGGTAGGATATTACACTTGAGGTTAAAGTGGTTCAGGCATTGATAGGACATGGCACTCAAAATTGATGTGGGACTGGGCAATGCTAGGACATTATACCCAGACTCAGGCTATACAAAGATGTTGGGTAGTGGTAGGACATTACACCCAAGGTTGAAGTGGAACTGGGTAGTGCTAAGATGTTGTACCCAAACTCAGGTAGTGCTAGGACATTACACTAAAGGTTGAAGTAGTTCGAGCAGTGTTAGGATATTATAATTGAAGTTGATGTGGGATTGGATAGTGATAGGACATTGCATCCTTACTCAGGCAGTGCTAAGAAATTACACATGAGGTCAAATTGGTTTAAGCAGTGCTAGGATATTGTACCTAAGGATGAAGTGGAATTAGGTAGTGCTAGGATGTTACACCTAAACTGAGGCAGTGCTATAATGTTGCACCTGAGATTGATATTGTTTGGACAATGCTAGGATGTTACACTTAAGGTTAATATTGAGAGAAAATTTTATTAATAGAGGGTCACTGACCTTGCCCCTTACAATGGAGCAAATTATGATGGATGGCTATCGGTTCAACATTTGTGACATTGCATGCAAAATTTTTCTTGCCCCCTGCAAGAAAAAGGTTGAAGGTTATTAGTCATTTGTAAAGTTTCATATTGAATACTGCAATACCCTTAAAAACTTCAAAATATTATAGCTTTATGATTTGGTAGTCTTATGAAGGCTTGTAGCTTGCCCCTTACTATTTGGATTAAACATTTATCGTGAGAATTGCCTCATATGAAAAACAGTTGAAACATGTTAGTCATGACATGTTAAGTGTAATTTTTGAATCATGTTGTGTGTGAGTGCATCTTAGATTCAAATCATTAGAATTGTTTAGTTGTATGTGAATGATGATCATTATTATTTAATTTAGTATTTCTATTCATTACTTCATATTCATTCATTCATTTTTGTCATTTTATTTTTTTCTGTAGAATTACAGTAAACATATATATATATAAACATATATATATATATATATATATATATATATATATATATATATATGTATGTATGTATGTATATATATAAATATATATATAAAATAAAGAAAATCTTTCAAAATAAGTAACAATTTTATAAATAAATGCTTTCACTATAAATTTTTGGTGTCCTAAACTAGTTTATACAAATAAAATAAATAAAAAGTCTAGAGAGCTAAATGGTGTCTTCGGGCCTAAAGCACTTAGAGCTCTACCTTGACTATATCTGGCCTAGTAGACATCTCACGTCTCCTCAATCCTCGTGTTCAAATCTATATGTACAAATTGGAGCTACATCATGGGTCGAGCCTTTGTATCCTATAAAAAAACCTTGATGAAAAGTGGATGAGACACTGAAAGGGATGGTCGAGCCTCATCAGTCCGCTAATGCTATTGCTAGGGTGGACTAGTAGGACCCAAGTTGTCACCAAGTGGCTGGTCTAAATCTACATCAAATCTTGTGTCCGCTAGGTCTACCCCTACTTGCTATCCTTTATCCTATGCAACTAGCTCCTCAAGTGTACAAAATCTATATCTAACTGGGCATGTGTGATCATGTACTACAATCCTAATGGCAAAGCATATCTCTCAGTCTACCAAGAACTGCTATGCAATAGGAGGTCCCATTTGCTCTATGTATGCATCTATGCCAGTGAGGATAACAGTAACAAGACCACCCATCATGGTCTCCTTACAGGGGAATTTGCTAGCCTAGTGGAGATGCTCTAAGATAGATAGTACCGAGTTGAATTGGACACTATGCTCAATGGCTTAAAGGCCATACAGCTCTGTTCAATTCACTTGATTGGTGCTATCACTATGACCTAAGTAGGAGAGGGCAAACACTTTATATAGATACCAGTGGAAGGGGCCCCATAGTGAATAGTCCTTTATGTGGCTAGCTCTATAGAAAGTATCTTTATGATCAATGGTAGCCGACTAGTCATCTAAGATCTCTGGTATCTCCATCATACCATCAGTGGGTAACTAAAGAATCTAAAAAAGGTACTAGATAGAGAATTGATAATACATGCCCAAGAACTAAAATTAGATGGCTCTCTCATCTGAAAGGTGCACCTGCTAGTACTAGAATACGCTCATGAACTAGAGTGCTACCTTTAAGTATGTAGCATGGCACTGAGAATAAAAGCCTCTCAAACCCACTTGCACTAGCAACTGATTCAATCAAGGTAAAGCACTTAGGTTATGCACTATGTTGGAAAAATATATCGGTTCCTAATAAAGGTGATAAAAGCCAAGCATCAAAATCTCTCAGCGTCCTCAGCATTGAGCTAGCCAGGAACTCTACATGTGTCAAGGTAGGTTGATGGGGAACCCAGCTTTATTGTCCATACAGAGGCATTTCTTCTCTCTTTTTTCTTTTTTGCAATGTAAAAGTAGGAAATGGTAAAAATGAAAAGAAAGTAAATAGGCATTGGGTGAAATGGCTATTTTGGCCCTGCTAAAATAGGTGCTTTACATGTAAAAAGACCATTTCCCTAAAGGCCAAAATGACTGTTTTGGCTTGTGCTGAAATGGTTATTTTGCTCTTGTGGCAAACAACCATTTTGGCCAAAATGGGGTATTTTGCCCCCAAAATAGCCATTTTGCTTTGTAAAAATGGTTGTTTTATGTCTAGAGCCTATAAATGCCATGAATGTATGCATAGATCCTTATGCCATTTAAGTTTTTCCACCTTTTTTGCTCTAATAGGTGACAAATTCCTCTAAAAGCTTCACAAAATCCTTAATCTCCCTTCTACTTATGTAATTCCCATTTTAGCCCCTTTTTCTAGCTCAAAATTCCTCTAACAGGTCTAACTTGATTTATCTTTGTTGAAGGCTGCTACTCACTTTTAAGACTCACAGTTTCATATTTTCAACTTTCTCACCATGAGTTATGCCTCTTCTCTGAAGAATTCTCTATAATCCTAACGATTCTCTACTCGTCTAACATGGCACCTCACTATTCAAGTTGTGTTCCCCACTACCCATATGAGGTCGTTAACTCCCTCCGAATTCTTCCTTCTCTAGCTTCCCAGTTGGTCCTATAAAGAGAACACATTTTTGTAAATGCTCTACTGGCTTATGTTGAAGGCTATACCAATATTCTATCACTTTGAGTGGGCATGTACTTATTCCTCTTTTTCTCTAAATATTTGATGTCAATATTTGAAGGCCATTTTTTGGGACTATTAGATGTTTAGTGTAATAAATAAGCTGACTAAAGGCTCAAACCCTTTCCCCTAATGCTTGTTGAGACTATTATGGGTTTAGATGCAGTGAAGTCTAGTAAAGCTAATTTCTTTCATGGGAGTCTACTTCTAATTCAGGTTAGCCCTTTTTTTAGGAATAAACTACCCCTTAAGGGGTTTTCACCCTATTCTCTAGTTTTCCTTTTGCTTAGGAAATCATTTTAAGTTTTTCTTCCTAACAAACTTTTTAAGGATAGACTGCCATTGCGAGTTTTCACCTTATCCCCTTCTTAGCTTTTACTTAGCAAGCTTTTATAGGTTTTCATTCCTAACATCATTTTTTCCATGTTTGGTTGTAAGAGAAGCATCACTTGTTAGATGACCTTCCCTTTCACGTCCTTGGGTCTTATAATATGAAACACTTGCTATCTCATGCTATTATGCATCATTTTTCTAATGTAGAGCAATGGGTTGTTTAGATGACTGCCATTACTAATGAGAGCATAAATTTCATAAACCTATGGATTTCCCAATGGCATGTATGAAGGAGCAATTCTATAAGATGTGTACTCCTCGTTGGTTACATAAAGTTACATTCTATATTTTGAATCGCTGTGTGAGGTAGTTTAGAGAGACTCAAGGCATTATCACTTGCCTATTGTAATTTAAAGGCAAAGATTAGTCTATCACTTTTGTTGCTAGGTACCATGACCTATGGAAGCAATTACCCTTGAAGATTAAACTTCCTCCTAAGATCTCTTATAACCTTCAGATTTCTGAGGCATATAAGGACTGGTTATGGGACCTTCTCGAGAAAACTGACCGATGGTTGAAGATAGAAGGTGAGAGCAGCAATAAAAGATAGAACACTTAAAAATATATTTGTATTGCTTTTTTTGAGCTCATGTATAAAAGTGATGTGATGACTATTTCTATTTCTCTAATCCACAAGATGATTATTTGAGCTTATTAAAGTGGTCCTATCTACTTGCATCATATTGGCATTTTATGATAATCATAATAGGACATTAATGTTATAATACATTTCCTTATTTAATCAGGGGAGATCTTAATTACATCTTAAAATCCTTTCGTCAATCAGCCCTCACTAGTGTTCTAGATTGAGTATTTTCTCTTAGCCTTTAATTATTGCATAGGATGCCTTTTTTTTTGTTTTTCACTCTATCGGGGTGCCCATTTTTAGCAAGGCTGACATTTACCAATTTTTGACCTGTAGCACAAAATTTTTTTTCATCTTTAACCATAGAACCTTTTTAGTCTATCCATATTCATAGGCTCCTTGAACTCATTCCTATTATAATCTATAAGGTTTGAAGTGCCCATTGGCATTGCTTAAAGATGAATGGTCCTTCCTAATTTAGCTTGAATTCCCCTATTGGATCAACCAGACCTAGTCTTATGTATTTGGGAACCAATCTTCCTTTCAATTTATGATTTTCACTCTTTTGCCAAAGGTTCATGCCATTATGATTTTTTTACCCTCTATTTTCATTGTTTCCACATTAGTGTTCCCTAGATGGTAGTCTATTAGATAGTCATAGTCCTTTATTAGTTCTATCTAGCACCATTGCCTCAATGTTTGCATCCCTTCCTTTCATAGGCCGATCAAATTGAAACAACTAAGGACTCTATAATGCCCAAAAAATCATCGTTTGGTGACAAGTACCTCTAAGCTCGATACAATGATGTTTAAGGCACCAAAGGGCAACTTAGTGACTAAATGGGGATTTGGTCAACTGAACATTAACCAGTCAAAAAGTGATGATAAAGAGTGAATAAAAAATTTTAGAAGAATGAATAATTCATATTGGACTACAAGTTACAGACCGGTGTAATAAAAATTTTTTAAGCTAAGACTGACTTGAGATATGCCTGGACGAACCCAAAAATAGCACATCATGAAGCTTAAATATTTTTACTGAGTCCAATGGTGCAAGAATTTTTGAAAACGGAGATCATTTGTGAATTCTCATAATTTTGAGGTTTCACATAAATTGAGGCAATTTGAAAACTATCCTATTAATTTAGTTTGGCCATGAAAGTTTACAAGAATCTAGAGGAGATTAAAATATAAATTTTAAAATAAACGGTGTAATTTTTCAAGGTTTGTGCAAATTTTGGCGATTTCCCGAAGTTCTGTCACCAATCGAGATATTAAAATTTCCTGAAACTTTAGGTCACCTATTTCCTAATGGTATTAGGTAACAAAATTTTACAAGTATGTAATTAGGATCAAATGAGGATTTTAGGAACAAATGGCACATTTTTTTTGATGACTGTGTAATTTTTAAAAATTCCTCAAAGTTGGTAGCCCTATTAGCAAAATCGAGCCGTCTCGTGATGGTTCGGGTGGTCACTGTAACGTCCGCCGGTCGACGTCTTATGAACAGTGCCTTCGGAACCCGATTGATGTTCCCCGTGGTGCGGGTTATCATTTCGCGTCCGATGACTGGCATATTGGTCATAAAACTTTGACAGGCCGGAAAAGGGTCAAAATGAAAGAATTAAA
>CANXYI010778719.1:0-10169 GCA_948208565.1 Hura crepitans | reverse complement strand
TTTTTCTATCTATTTCGTTGATGAATTATATATATATATATATATATATATATATATATATATATAATTCAGATTACAAGTATAATAGAACAACAAATTAAGTTTTAATCGAATCATAATTTACTCGAATAATTATAACTTATTTACTAATCAAATCATAATAAGACTGTGGACCGAGATGTTATAATAGAGTTAGTATCGGACAGTTATAATTAGAGCTATCAGTGGATCATATAGCTGTAATAACCTATCTTCTGTCACTTGGAATTGTTCCGTACCTATTGGTAAACTTTTTAAATTAGATACTTGATACCCAATTTTTGGTTCTAATCAAATGTCAACTGATGGGTATTATATTTTTACTATTTTATCCTTTTAGTAAACTACATTTTTTTTAAAAAATTTTCCGTTAAGAAGATGTTTATAAAAATAAAAATATTATATTTAATAGCGTCAATAATTTTTAGTTGTTAATCATCTATATTATGTAATTCATTAATAAAAATATAAGGCAATGATAAATTTATAAATTAAGTAACCCAAATCTCTGAATTACATAGTCCTAGTTAACTAATAATGTTAGTGGGACAATTGCGATTGGGAATCATTTGTGGAGGACCCAACCTAAAAAAAGAAATTGGAGGCAAATTAAAGTAGGTGAGGATGCCATCATCAACTATGCCACCACCTCATTGGTCTAAAATACTTAGATATTCAAAGACTGTGAAGCTTCTTTTTTTTCATCAAGTTGATTACAACTAACTGATCTACCGATAGATATATTCAATGAATTGGTTGGGATATTAGGTATAATAACTTAATAACAATATAATTTGGTTGTGATTTGTAGAATTCTCATGTTAAGTCCTTCCTTACTGTAACACTGTTTCTAATTATAATTATGAAGTAATTCATCCATATAGATTTATTATTTCTCACAATATATTTAAAAAGGAAAGGAAATCAATACTTGGAGTGTTTTTCTAACTCATAAGTGGAAAGGAAATAAATGGTGGAGAGGCGTTAAATTCAAAGGCTCCACATGTCTGAAAGAGATTAGGGGTGTGCATCAGTCGATTCGATTTAATAATCGAACCTAATCGATTTAATTAAAAATCGATTTTTTAAAAAAATTTTAATCGAAAATTGAATTGATTTAGTTACTAATCGAATTAAATCGAATCGAAATAATTCGATTAACCGAAATTTTTTAATTCATATATAAATTTATATATAAATCCATAAAAATTTGATTAACCGAAATTTTACGGTTCAATTTTTTAATATATACCCTTAAAATTCAAATAATTTTAATTATATAAATAAAAAAAATATATTTTTAATTAATATTCAGTTCGGTTCGGTTTTTTCGGTTTTTGGACTTCTAAAACCGAACTGAAATTTTCTTAAAATAAAAATCTAAACTAAACTGACTAAATAACCGAACCAAATTGAAAAAATCAATTGGTTCAATCGGTTATTTCGGTTCGGTTCAATTTTTGCTCACCCCTAAAAGAGATAGTGACAATCGACAACGTTTACTTAGCATTTCTTTTCATTATTCCTTAGGTCATTTTCTGTTCCCTATTTCTTTTTTCAATTTGGATTTTTCCTAAATTGCTTCCACAAGAGAGGATCAATTTTAATTTAAATAATCGAACAAAAATTCGATTTTCCACCCACCTCTATCCTGTATTTAAAAAAAAAAAAAAAGGGAATTCATCCACCTTTCTCCTGTATAAAAACCAATGCCCCAACTGAAATAACGCAAGATGAAATCAAAGACATAGTTATCCAAAGAATACAATCACCTCACATAAACAACAGAGAATTTTCAAAGATAGGTAGCAATTGGACTGATTTGCCAGGTGGATGTGATTCAAAGGACTTGGATATTGCTCCTATGTAATTATATGATTTGAGAACTTGGATATTGCTCCTCCTATGTAATTATATGATTTGAGAAGAGAATATAGGCATTTAAACCATTTATAGGAACAATTATTCAGTAGCAGCACTTTGGTTCAACATTAATTAGTTCATGCAGCTTACGTAGTTACTGATTTGATCTACAGTTTACATGAGCAGTACTTATTTTATTTACTTATTGATTTCTATACTGAATTCTTCAAATATTATTTGAATTTCAAGAATCAAAGCATCCAACCAGGCATGAATCCATTGATATGGCCTGTGCTTGTAACAGTCACTTGATCTGTTTCCCCGCTGTGAAAAAAAAAAAAAAAAAAAAAAGAAAAAGTGTAAAAAAAAAGAATCCAATAATATTGAATCAAAATTCTTTGCAAGTTGGTTATATGGTTACCCAATCTGCAATTGACTATTGCCTTGTGAAGGATCAACAAAACCATCTGAGTCAATAAGTTGGCCATTGAAAGTAACATTTTGATCACTAGTTTCCCATGCTGACTGAAGGGCTGTGTTAATTTCCTGCAACTGTATATAAGATTTAGACAATAGTTTACAAATTTAAAAAAAAAAAAATTAATGTTATGAAAATTTTATATGCATTTGTTCAATCGTAGAGTTCTTTTCTTGATATGTATAATAAAATTCATGCACCAAATTAATATTATAATAATAAAATCAAGAAAAAAAAGGTGATTATCAAGCAAATAACTCACTGCTTCAACTACATTTTTAACCATATTTTTATTTCTCAACACCCCCTATTGATTTGCTGCATGAATTTCTTCATAGAAAAGATATTTCCCATTCATTCATAGACTAAGCTATTAACTTAGTTGTCTTGCCACTAAACATTTTTTTTTTTGCAATCAGATTCGTATTTATAATATCTAATTAGCTTAGTTTTATGGACTAACAAATGTTAATTTATTTGAAGTTTGAATTTGCAAAATTTCAACCATATGTACAAATGGCAGACTTCATTAATTCTAATACGCATTCCAAGTTATTATTAAGCCAAAGGAGTTGTGAGTTTATAGAGAAAATATTTTAGATATTATTAGAAAAATAAATAGGATAAGCACAAAAGAAGGAAATTTCAGAATTTTCCAAGCCAGAAGATGTACGTATTGCAGGATTTCTAAGGAAGTGACATAAAAGTTTTGCATGCCTTTTGAAATAGAATATTTCCTTTTTTTTTTCCCCTTTTATTTTTTTACAAAATTTGTTTAAAAAAAAATAAAAATGAAAATTCGAATCGAATTCTAATCAATTAGGAGGTAACACATGAGTGAAAAAATAACTGAATTGCATAATTTATGATGACTTAATATATGAATATTCTCAAGAATTAGATTAGTAATGCAGTAGTTTACCTTATTCCTCAAATCGTTGTTGGTTTCCATTAACACCTCTTCCTGTAATAAATATTAATGGTGATTTTTGTTACCATATATATAGCAGAATAATTGTTGAACAAATAAATTAAATTCCCAAACTTACCTTCCTTTGAAATTCAGAAATCTGATCAAGCATATATTTTGTCTGCAAATAATAGTTTTAGCCATATGAGATGGATCACTTCAATGTATTTTTTCTCAAAAAAAAAATGTCTTAGAAAAAACGGATGAAATTAACAACTTATACTTGGAACTGTCATCTTTTCTTTTCTTAATATAACACACTATTTACTTGTTATAGAGTAGTCCACATTGCTCCTATATGAAAAATAACATGTTATATTTCTAAGTAAGTTAATTTTATTTTCTTAAAAATATTTCAACAGTAAAAATTGATTGTAAGATCTCGAATTCAACGGCTAATTTTTCTTCTTTCATATAAAAAAACCAATGATTTTTATTTGCCTTAAAATCATTTTAGAATAATGATGAATCACAAATCTATACTTTGATATTCATACAAACTTTAGATAAATCACAGGTAAAGAAGTTTCTATTATTCAACCACTTCCACAAAAATTCATTGGTGGTGTCTACTGCTATTGCTGTAAAGCATCCAACATCAGATGTTTAAAGTATATAATAATAAAAAAAAAAAAAAACTTATAAATTTTAAAATAGCCCAACCCATATAGAAACAGTGGTAAATTTATAATTATGAAGCTCGATTCTCAAATCCATCACAACCCTAAGTCGGTCAAGAGCACTAATAATAGAGCTCAAAGGGAAAAGCACTCAGCAATGCGTGTAGAATCATTGCACAAATACTTAATACCTTTGTAAACCTGATTTGCTTCAATGTGGAGTCAAGTTGGCTTTCAAGATTCTCAAGCTCATTGGTGCCCAAAATTCCCAAATCTTCCCCAAGAAAATTCCTACGTAAATAAACTAATTTCCATGATTAATATATTAATATAATTAAAAAGAAAAATGATTATTTACAAAAGATAGCAGAGAATCCAACTTGTGCGTAAATTAATACCTCTGTGAACGTTGTAGTACCTCCACTTTTTCCTTTAACTTCAGATATTCCTGATAACAGCTCTGCTTCAAGAAATTACAGCAGTTAAAATAAAAATATATTTAAAATAATATATATAAAAAGGGTACCTGTGTATCATGCGGAGATTGGTTGGTGTCTAAAGCACCATAGCTGGACCTCTGATACTTGTCAATGGTCTTTGCCATGCTGAGATTTAACTCAAAGCCAATGAATTACATCAGTAATTTGGTTATTTTTCTTTAGGTTAGGGAGAAAAGTGGCTGCATAAACTGTGTGTTTGTATGTATATAATGTAAAATTCTTTCAGCAGTTACTGTATATTATTTATTCTTCAAGAAGAGGAAAACCATAACTCAACTATAGAATACACCATCCTTAGGGGACATCCTGACAGTGGAGGTAGTCCGTATGCATTAGAAGATCTTCCCCGTTTTTTATAAAAGAAATTGTAGAATAATCCCTAAACTTATCCATTTTGGGGGAAAAAAAAAAGACAAATAAAAAAAAAAACTAAGGGCAGGAATATCTTATTTTGCACCTCATTAATAGTTAAAGTTTGGGGTTAAAGTTTTGTTTTTTTCAATGTGCAATCACAATTTCTAATACCTTTAAGTTTTGAAATTTAAATAATATTCTGACAAACCTACTTTAAATAAATATAAAAGGTTAAAATAAGACTAATTAATTTTAACTTAGTAGTACTTTCCTTGTAGTTAAGTAAAAGGAATTTTTTTTACCTAAATTCAGTATACGAAATTACTCGTACATCAAGCTAACAGTGAACTACTATATAGGAGAAATAAATTACAAAAAGAATTATTATGTAAAATTTTCTTTTTTTTTTTTCGGTGCATAAACAATTTCATGCATTAGTCTACACAAAATGTTTCCCATGTAAAAATTTGAGATTTTAGATTTAGTTATTGTTCCACATGTTGCCAAATTTTGAATTCACTAAATGTATCAAGAAATCCATCACTCAATTAAAATTATTTAAATCTAATTTAAGTTTTTTTTTTGAGAATTAAATCTAATTCAAGGTTAAAATTATATTTAGAATCTTTCATTAAGGCCTCTAATAGAAAACCTATCAGACTCAATATCAAAGAATCATGACAGACACTTTTTTTTTCTTAGAACACTTGATGATATTTAATTAATAATTAAGAGTACACAAAATTGGATTGATGCCACACCGTTAAAGTTTTCAACCTAACAACTTTTATTTGAAAAGTGAAAGTTTTGGGAGTACTTACTTCAGGGAAAAAGGAATTAGAAATATAAAATCTATGCACACTCATGCTTTATAATTAACAAAAAAAAAAAAAAACTATTGGTATTTATTTAGGAATTAAATAATCCATAGTCATTATCTTATAAAAAATAACCGATTTGTAACTAAAATAAAATTCGGTTACTACTTAAAAACAAACAAGGCAGTCGAAATTTGACATAAAAATTCAGTTTATCACTAGAAAGATGATTCCTTAATTAAAAGAAATAATTTGATTTGTGAAATTGGCATTAACGACAAGGGATGTAAAGAATTCAATTGCTAGCTCTTCAATGTACATTTCTATTTTACAAACATAACTTAAGTGTCATATCCAGAAGACAACCTCGTCCATCAGGACAGCATATGGTACATCTTTAAGAAAGAGATTTGTCCTTGTATGCTTAAATTTTCCGAAATTAAAAAGCCAAACACTAAAGCATCGAAATTATAAAAGAAGGGCAAAAGAAACATCTTGGAAAGTCAGACTGAACACACACACACACTCTTGATTGAATTAAGCATCTAGCATGAAAACCATAGCACAAATATCAAATTTCAAAGCAAATAATTTTGACAAATTTTTAAGATTCATAAACGAAACTGATGAAAGTATGTTGCAAGATTCAAAGAAATATTCATGCGAATTATTTTCTATTTAATTTCTGATTTTAGTAAATAGTTAATTAAATCAAATCAGTCTCGTTGGAGTTAAAAACCAGCAACTAATACCCTCTGGAAATTTCTTTTCTGATACAACTTTTGGAAATTTCAATAATGGCTGATTCCCAAAAGTCCATTGGAGCTGTTTTTCCATATCATGGAGATTTAAATATTATGAATAAATTATTGCTACTTATATTTCTCAACTGGACACCTAATAATATAAGAATCTTTTTTTGTGTAATTCATTAATACAATGGGTATTTATACAATTAACAACCCATGACACCATTCACTATAATAGTTTCAAAAAAAATATATATATTGCATCTTATATTTTCAATGAATTTAACACTTTAGATGTTTATTTTCATATAAACAAAACAACTTCAATATGGATATATGATTATCAAATTCAATTTTTGATTTGAGGGTTTTTTTTTTTTTTAAAAAAAAGAAAGAAATATTTATATGGATGTAATTGTCGAAGATGGAAACTATTTTTTTTCTCCCTCAGCTGCTGCATCTTGAAGCTTGTAAAAAAAAATGACTTTTATATTGAGTGATAATTTTTATTGATAAAAGAAAAAACTTTTCTTATCAGAAGATTTTGATAAAAGAAAAACTTATCATTTTGATAAAAAGAAAGACTTTTTGACTATTCCAATTTCATTAATTAACTATTTTCAGCAGAATATATATGTGTATATGCACTTATTTACACTTCAAAATTGAATAGTAATTAGCAGGCACGAGTGTGTTAGCAACAAAGAATATTTTCGCAATTTTAGATTTTTAGATTGAGTTGTTTTTCTTTTCTTTTTTGACAATAATCATAAAAATTTCATTTTATATTCATTTTCGTGATATATTTTAAAGGTTGAGAACTATGGACCCGATTCAAACATTCTGGAATGCAGATTGAAATGCATCTGTGCTCAATACATAACTTTTTTTCTGAAAAAAAAAATTAATTCAAAAACCATATCTTATACTATTTTCTAATTTATACAACTCAAAGTTTATAATTTTTTAATCCATTGGAATGAACATGATTTTTGTAACCCTAATCTATAAGTTTTATTTTATATTCCATATAAGGAAACCTTAAATTTCTATTTTTAATCCTGTATCCATTCTGGAATAGATCTTTGGATACTGAATTAGAGATCAAGAAAAAGAAGTGAAATGAAACCCTATGGGGGAAAAACAAGTGATTTACTTAAAAGATTTCACTTAATCTTCATAATTAAGATAAACGAAGAAAAAAATGCTACAAAATACTAACGCAATTTGGGTTAGTAGTAATGAATTTATTTTTAAAATTGTTAAATAAAAAATCCAAATCCAATAAAAATTTCAAAAAACGTATTTGACTTCAAAAAAAAAAAAAAGAAAAGAAAGAGGATACTGTTATTGCAAGTAATTGATCGGTTAATGGCAGAAAAAAAAAAGATAATCAATCAATATTTGTTTTTTAAACACTGTCAGTGAAACGAAAGCAGTTGTGTGTGTGTGTGTATATATATATATATATATAATTTTTTTTTTTGAAAAGAACACTGATAGGAAACTTAACGGTACAATCTCCAGAAACAAACAGCAAGTAAACTAAAAGGAAATTTCTTGGAGTTTGAACACAAGATTATAGTTTGGTTCTTGATCTACTTATTACTCTTTGAGAAAACAAACCCATCGCTGATAAACGAACATATGGGGAATTTCTTTCTTTTTAGAAAATTGATTACAAATCGAAGACATAAATTGTTGTTTTATCCTGGAAAAGTATATGCACGAGGAGGGTTTCTCTAGTTAATAAAGTAGAACCAGATCTCCAAGAAAACAATCCAAGATTAAACAAGAAAAAGAAAATAAGAATTTTGAGAAAAATGGGGGCAAGAGATACCTAGGAGAGCTGCAGAATTCATAAAGCTTGCCGCGATTGGAGAAAATGATAAGGGCAACCTCAGCTTCACAAAGAACAGAAAGCTCATAAGCTTTCTTGAGCAAACCATTTCTCCTCTTTGCAAATGTCACTTGTCGATTTATTTTGTTCTCTATTCTCTTCAGTTCTACCTTTCCCCTACCCATAATTTTCTCTCTTTTTTTCTTTTTTAAAAATATATATACACACACAAAAATTATTTATGAAGAGAACATCTAATGGTGGATTTGCCTGATATATTTTTTCTTCTTCTCTAGGGCAAGAACCGGTTCTTATTTTTGTGAAAGTAGATGATAGGTGCTTCACAGCTATAGTTATTAGGTTTGCTCACTGTACTATATGGTAATAAAGAGAAATAGAAAGAGAGAAGAAGCCCATTCACATTAATTTGTGGGTCACTCTCTTTTTATTTCTCTGTTTTTCTTTGCCTAGTTCATTTTAAATGGTCTTTTTCCTCTGTCCATATAAATAATAAAGAATAAATTCTTTGTTTTCCCAAACCACCCAAGTAATTCATTAAACTTCTTCCATTATCATGTTGAAATAACTGCAAAAAAAAAAAAAAAGTTAATCTAAGATTCTTTTTATTTGATTTCTAATATTATTGATTGTATTTATATTAAAATTTAACCTAATATTCTAATTGCTTTCAAACTATATCCTCATTCAATAAAATATGTTCCAAGTGTAATATGCTTAAATCGAACGGGATTTAATTTTGTGGCCCTACTTAATCATCTATAAAGTAATACACGATATCATATTTTACTATGCTATTACATTGGAGTTTAATTTAAAAAGGCCAATAATATTAGAGATTTAATAAAAAAAATTACATTATTATAAAAATTCATGTATTAAAATTTTATTTATAATTATTCATATTATCTTTCCCTTCTCTCTTTTTCTTGCTTTTACAATATTTTTATTGTTCCCTTCCTCGGTTATTCCTTTATTTGGCAGTTTAAGATTAATTTTTAATGGTGGTTGTTTTTGTTTCAAAACTTGATATTTCTAATATATAACTGTGATTTTTATATTTTAGATGATCTTAGAATAGAAAATGAGTTTTTTTTTTTTTTTTTCCCTTTGCTCCGAAGAATTATGAGAAATGAGTTTATGTATTTTTCTTTTACCTGTTTAATTTGGTATCTTAAGCTCTCTTTGTTAAATATATGCGCCGTGCTGTGTTCTTAGAGATGATAAAATTTTATATAAACTGCAAATTCAATTTTTTTAATTCATAAAAAGTGATTTAAATTTATTTGACCCATTTTATCTGATCCGTTTGATCTATAAACACTACAAAAAAAATTAATTTTAGCGACGGACAAAATCCGTAGCTAAAAGCTCAAAATCCGTAGCTAATTGAATTTAGCGACGGAAAAAACTTCTCAAATTGATCACCCATCTTGACGCTACCCTCGTCCAAACACATTTAACTTCATAATTCTGATGGAATCCGAACTCTTTTACTTATAATACGTCTGCACAAAAAAAAATGTATCCACACCCTTATAAGGTGTGCTTCGTTCTCCTCTCCAACCGATATGGGATTATACTTCTAAATGTAACGTCTCGACTATACGGTGTCACCGAGGTTGGAAAAGTGTGCTTAGAGTGGTGACTCACCTGCACGAGTCCCGAGGCAAGGCATACTGTCTAATAAACTTTGGTCTAATTGGTTCGATTTTTCAGTTTTAGAAAATCGAACCGAAACAAAAAAGCAAATCGAACTTTTGACAATTTAGTCTATTTGGTTCGGTTTTTTCAGTTTTCGATTTTTTGATTTGGTTCTTTTAGGTAATTTCGTTCGCCTACTTATCGAAGGAATTTTATAGCGAAATTTTGTGAGCATCTAATTGGACCTAATTGGGGATTTTAAAAATAAATGTGATA
>CANXYI010778695.1:0-17863 GCA_948208565.1 Hura crepitans | reverse complement strand
CTTTAAAGTGTCTGTCAATGTTGCCATTCTATAAGAATAATATGGATAATATAATGGGCCTGCTAAAATAAATTAAGTAAGAACAATATAACTTACCATAGACATTAAAATGTCATATAGGGCATTTTGGTAATTTTAGATGGACAATATTTATTGGCTCAATTATTAAAGATTATGCATTCAATTAGTAATAATGATCTTGAAACTATAATTTACATGAGTTAAAATGATTAATTCGATAATTTACAGATAGTAACACCCCTAGGGGCAAATTGGTAATTTTGTATGTTATTAATCTAGGTGGCACTTGGAAATCATAAAAGGATAAGAATATGATTATATATATGCTTGAATAAACTGTTGGACATGTTTTAAATGCTTAAATTCACCACTGAGTATATTATATACTTAGCATACCTATTTTGGTGTGTAGGTAACTAGAACGAGGACATAGCCACATAAAGCGTGCAACGAAGTTCAGAGGTTATTCTTTAAAAGGTTGATAATGTACATTTGTATAGTTTTGCACTTTATGTACTTAGGTAGGAATTGGTGTGATGTATATAAGGGACACAGGATGTAATTGTATAAATACAAACTATGTTGGAATTAACCAGTTGTTAATCCTTGTATAAATGTATGCCTTATATTGATGTTTTGTGAGCTTAAGGCCCTATGTTTATTTTCTTGGTTGTGGCCTGAGGCTTGTGTTGTTGTGTGATAGTTTGGTGATGTTAGGTTGATACCTAAGGGGGACCAAAAGGGTCCAAGAGATGTATGAATAGGTTATATAAGTGCTTTACAGGTTGAAATTTTGGGATAATGACCCAAGCAACTGTTAAGCTATCGAATTTTTAGGAAATATCTTATTGATATAAAATTTCCTGGTATTGGCATGAACATGTCGGTATGAACCCAAATGGACTATAGGAATAGATAGAATTGAATTTATAGTGAGATAGAATTAAATAGTACAAAATAAGTGAAAGTTAAATGAATGACCTTGGGGGAAGTTAAAGATGGGTGACCTAGAGGGAAGTGCACCGCTTATTGGGTTTCTTTTGGAATCCAATAGGGGGTGTTTTTATGGTATTAAAGCATAGGTTTAATGTTCCTAGGCAAAGTACAAGAGTGCAAATATCTAAGTTTCAAATTCCTCTGAATAGTTATGCTACACAAGGTTAATAGGTAAGTTCTTTTACATTAAAAATATGACTAAACAATTACTCGAACCCAGTGATGCTACACAATAGCCATGGCCACAAGTGTCTAACTAACAGCAAGCAGGAGTACCCCCTATTTTAGTACAATGGGAAGTTGTCTTGCTCAAAAATACTACTACTATTGCTAATCCACCTCCACCATTAGCTCCCCCATAGAAGAAGTTGTTTGGAAAGGCTGGAAAAATTTTTTTTTGGAGCTATTGGCTACATGGGGAGGAAAGAGGTTTGATGCTGCTAGAATTGAGTACTGGCTAGATAGAACATTTGAAACCTTGAGACAATTGAATTGTACAGAAGAAGAGGAAATGTAAAAGATTCTTTTTTTTTCTTAGAGTTGAATATATGAGTTGAGAATACAGACAATGAACCCAAAGAGAGAAAGATTTTACTGTGTTGATGGTAGCTACATATGGCATAGAAGAGCTAATGCAAGAGAAGAGATAGACAGTCATTGTCTCAGTTGAGGCCCCAACCTCAATCATGGTATTAGAGGCAGAGGCAGGCACAATCTCATAGATTGACCTAAGTTTTCACTAGTAAATCTTGATTGCTTTCTCGAACTAATAATGTTTTTGGCACAGTAAGTGATAGAAATGGGTCCCTGACATGTGATACCTATCAAAGGAGGTATCAGGGGTGGTGTGGATTGGTTTAAAGAGGAAAGTGTTCTCTAGTAATACACTAATATCAATTTTCTATTAAGTTAATTGAGCTACTACTTCATAAGTTGATGGGATACTAGAAATAGATTGGCTTACTAAATATCAAGCCATAATTGGCTGCAGACATAAGAAATTAACCCTCTAGACTATAAAAGGACACACAGTGATAGTGGATGGTGAGAGAAGCCTTTTAAACTATCTTATCTCTATTGTTAAAGCATAAAAACTCCTCCAAAAGGGGTGTGAGGCATATTTGGCCTATGCTATTAACCTAAATGCTTCCAACTTTGATTTGGCACATATTCAAATTGTTGCTGAGTTTCCTACTGTATTCCTTGATGAGCTACTAGGCTTATCACCTTAGAGGGAACTGGATCTTAAAACTGAGGTATATCCTAGTATAGCTCTAAAATCTATTGCTTCGTATCGAATGCACCTACTGAATTAAAGGAACTGAAAGTATAGCTACAAGACCTGCTAGACAATGGCTTTTATCAAACCCAGTGTATCTCCTTAAGGAGCACCTGTGTTATTTGTAAAGAAGAAAGATGGGTCGCTCAGATTATTACAGGCAGCTGAATCGGATGATTGTCAAGAATAAGTATTCATTGCCCAGGATAAATGATCTTTTTGATCAATTGAGAGGTATAGGTGTATTTTCAAAAATTGATCTAAGATCTGGATACCATTAGCTGAGAATTAAGGAAGCTGACATTCCTAAAACTACCTTCAGAACCTGATACAAGCACTATGAGTTTTTAGTGATGCCATTTGGGCTCACCAAAGCACCAGTAACCTTTATGGATCTCATTGATAGAGTTTTTTAGCCTTATCTTGATCAATTTATAGTTGTATTCATAAAAGATATTTTGGTATATTCTAAAAACCAAAGAGAGCATGAGCAACATCTTAGGGTTGTGTTACAGACCCTGAAAGGGAAACAACTATACGCCAAGCTCAATAAATATGAGTTTTAGTTAAGTGAAGTTCATTTTTTAGAGCACATGGTCTCAATTGAGGGAATTCGAGTTGACCCTAGTAAAGTAAAGGCAGTGTTGGAATGGGAACCACCTAGGAATATGAATGAAGTGAGAAGTTTTCTAGGACTAACTGGGTATTAAAAGAGATTTGTAAAAGGATTCTCCATTGTTGCCACTCTTTTAACCAAACTTATTAGAAAGGATGTGAGATTTGAGTAGGATGATAAGTGTCAAGCCAATTTTTAGCAATTAAAGAAAATGCTAATAGAAGCTCTTATCCTGATCCAACCTGAATAGGGTAAGGATTTTAGAGTGTATAGTGATGTTTCATTGAATAGCTTGGGGTGTGTATTGATACAGGATGGAAAGGTAGTAACTTATGCTTCAAGACAGTTAAAGCCACATATGAAGAATTATCCTACTCATAACTTAGATCTAGTTGCCATTGTTTTTGTTTTGAAAATATGGAAGCACTATCTATATAGGGAGAAATGCTACATCTATACAAATCATAAAAGCTTGAAATACCTCCTTACTCAGAAGGAACTAAACTTGAGACAGAGAAGGTGGTTGGAATTGATAAAGGACTATGACTACCTAATTGATTACCACCTAGGGAAAGCAAATATGGTGGCAGATGTTTTGAGCAAAAAGTTTATGATAACCCTGAAAGCTATGAATGCCAAGTTGCAATACACTTTTGAAGATACTATGTTGGCTAAGGTATAAGTGAAGCAAGATTTTAGACAGCAGATTAAGGAAACTCATGAGAAAGATAAATATCTAGTTCAGATGGCAAGCAAAGCTAAAGAGGGAAAGGCCACAAGGTTTGAGTTGATGAAAGACAAGTATCTGTATTATCAAAACAAGTTGTGTGTACCTAGTACAAATGACCTAAGGTTACAGATACTAAAGGAGGCACATGAAGCTCCTTATCCTATACATTCGAGGAGCATAAAAATATAGCTAGACCTGAAGTCCCATTATTAGTGGCCTAGTATGAAAAGAGATGTGGCAGAGTATGTTGTAAGGTGTTTGACATGCCAACAGGTGAAAGTTAAACATTAAGTTCCTTTTGGATTATTACATCCTACAGTAATACCAGAGTGAAAATGGAAAAGGTAACCATGGATTTTGTGATAGGTTTACCTTTGACTAGAGGTAAATGTGATGCTACATGGGTAATTGTTGATAGATTGACAAAAATAGCTCACTTTATCCCGGTCAAAATGGATTATTCCTTATAAAGGCTGGCTAGACTATATGTGGATGAGATAGTTAAGTACATGGTGTGTTAGTGACCATCATTTTTGACAAGGATCCTCACTTCACTTCTAAATTTTAGAAGATGCTGCAGGAAGCTTTAGGTACTAGGTTAGCCTATAACATAACTTTCCATCCTCAAACTGATAGATAGTTAGAAAGGGTATTATAGATACTTGAGGATATGTTATAAGGCTGTGCTATTATGCTTAAAGGTAACTAGGATCAGTCCTTGTCTTTGGCAAAGTTTGCCTATAATAACAATTACTAGTCTAGATTAGGGATGGCCCCATATGAAGCATTATATGATAGATGATGTAGAACCCCCTTATGTTAGAGTGAAGTTAGAGAAGGTAAGATTTTTAGTGTAGATTTAATCAAAGATACTAAGGAAAAAGTGCAGATAATTAAGGAAAGGCTAAAAGTAGCTGTGGATAGACAGAAGTCATATGCTAACCTAAAGCAAAGAGATATTGAGTCTGCAGTGGGTGAAAAAGTATATGCAGGCCCCATATAAAGCAGTTGTGGAATAAACCCATACCACTAGTTAAGGTGCTATGGAGATACCATAATACTAAAGAAGCTACCTAAAAGCCAAAAGAACAGATGAAAACCTAGTATCCTTATTTGTTTGCTCTAGAAAATTTTGAGGATAAAATTTTCTTAAGAGGGAAGAACTATAATGGCCATGTTTTGAGGCTCTGTGAATAGTGCCACTAGGTTCGGGAAGTGTGCTTGAGATGCTGAGTCACTTATACGTAAGTTGAGGTAGCGACACTGATCATGAAACTTCAAAGGGCTTTAAATTGATGAAAAAAGTAAAATTTCAAAATTTAGCAGAACTAATAATTCATTTAGGACTGTAAGCTACACATCTGGGTAATAAAAATTTTACAGGTTAAAAATGACCTAAGATGTGCCCGAACAAACCCAAAAATATCGAACCTTGAAGCTTAAAAATTCCACTGAGTCCTTTGGTGAAAGAATTTTTTGAATTTTAAGGTCGTTAGCAAATTCTTGTAATCTTTGAGGTTGGCATGAAAATTGAGGCAATCTAAAAATTGCCTTATTAATGGAATTTGGCTGCAAAAATTTATAAGCATGTGGAGGGGATTAAAATATGAATTTTAAAATAAACGGTGTAATTTTTTGAGATCCATATGAATTTTGGTGAATTTTCAAAAGTTGCTAAAAAATCGAGTTGTTTCGAGATGGTTTGGGTGGTTGTGGGACCCACCCACACCTAGACAGCTAGCCTAAGGGCCATGCCAAGTGTCAAGGATGATTGCCAAGTGTATAACACTTAAATTTATGTGTGTGCACTATGTTTGAGAGGAAATTGAAGCAAAAAAAAGGGCTTAAAGGAAGGAAGAAGAGCTTTCATAGAAGGGTTAGAATAGAGGCTTTGGCATGTTTGAAGTAATGTCTTTGAGAGGTAAGTGAATTCTAGTATTTTCTTCATGCCATTCGATCTTTAATGGGGCTTGAAATAGGTTTTAAAGGTGTGCAATCTAATGGCATGCATTGGTACTTCAAGGTTTTAATGAAATCCTTTTGATTTAATAAGAAATGGGAAATGGAAATAGGTAGGATTTTATGAGAATAGGCTTGGCATGTGTGAGTATGTTGGTTGGCTAGAGTTTTGGCATGGGTAAAGGCTTATGTAATTGCTGAATTTTGTGATGGCAAGTGAGAATTAGTGATATGGCATGTAAAAAGCTTGAATAATGCGTGGAGGCATAAAAGTCTAGCTATGGCCAAGACATGCAATAGGCTTATGCTACCTTCAATGGCATGGAAATGTAAAGGTATATGTGTGAATGTATTTAGGCTATGGATAAATGGGTGATTGTGTGATAAACACCATGAAAATGTATGGTTAGGGCTAATGGTTAGTTGTACCTGAGAGCTAGCTAAAGGATAATGGCATGAAAATATGGATAACATATGTACAATGTTATGTGTAATGAAACATAATCATGAGAGCATGACTAGCTTAATTAGTTGGCATGGCATAAGGGTAATATATATGATTAAATATGACATGAAATAGGGTTAATAATGGCATGAATACTAAACTCAAACTTAGCTAGAAAAAGGCTCTAGAAATGTGGCTTATAGTTCCCTATTAGGGCTATGGCTTATAAATGAATAATATGTACCATAATATATGCCTTTGAGGGCTATATCTTATAATTGAATGTAATGGCTTTTGAACTTATAGGTTGTCATTGTAAATGGCCTATGATTGGTTGGCTTAGGGCCTAAAAACCTTATATGAATAAGGTTGAAAACTGCATCCAAAAAGATTGAGAAATAAACCTAGAAAGCCTATTAAAAACTTACCGCAATAACCTATAACTGTCCTAAAATGACCGTTACATGAACCAATAATATCACTAAACTGTAAATGGCATATAATTGTGAAATATTTATAGAATAAAGTCTATCATAATATACCATAATTATTAGCAGCTACACTCCTTAAAAATACTTCTGATAATTCACTTGGTACAACCTATTTGTGGCCATACTAGATCGAGCTAAATTTCAACAGTGCCATAAAATTATAACTATCTATTTTTTATTTAATAATCTTATAAAAAGTTAATCAGTAAAGAAATGGACACAAATTAAAGTTAGATGGCCCATTAGATAGATACCCACTGGATGGGTTGATTGGTCAACTTAGGGATTTTTAGCAGTTACTGCACTATCTATTTTTCAAATAGGATCAGTATAACAACATAAGTCCCCATTAGGCCCACTATACTAGTCTGTTGGATAGACAACTTTCTATCCTTGCCACTTGATGTCAGTATTGATTTTATCAGTGCAGCGACGTAAGTCCTAGAGGGCTACTACACTAGTTTATTGGATAGACCAGTCTACTGGGCAAGTACAATTACCTTATCATAGATATTCAAAATAATTTTGGTATAGTGACGGAGGTCTCGAAGGGCCACTGTACTAGTCTATTGGATAGACCAGTCTGCTGGGCAAACCATGCCTAGTTATCTGCACCTTAGGTGCTACAGCTTAATCAGGCCGGTGCAGCGGTTAGGGTCTAGAATGTGGACCACTACACTAGTTATTCCCTCTAGATCTAGTGTCTTTTAGTGTTGTCTTTATAGATGATCTAACTGAATTAAATTAAATAAGAACAATATAACTTACCAGAGATATTGAAACATTATATAGGGGCATTTTAGTAATTTTACATGGATAATCTTTATTGGCTCAATTATTAAAGATTTTGCTTGCAATTAGTAATAATGATCTTGAAAATATAATTTAAATGAGTTAAAATGATTAATTGAATAATTTACGAACAAAAACACCTCTAGGGGCAAATTGGTAATTTTACATGTTAGTAATCTAGGTGGCACTTAGAAATTAGAACAGGATAAGAATATGATTATATATGTGCCTAAATAAACTACTAGACATATTTTAAATGCTTGAATTCACCACTGAGTATATTATATACTTAGCGTACCTGTTTTAGTGCATAGGTAACCAGAATAAGGACATAGCTACGTAAAGTATGCAGCAAAGTTCAAAGGTTATTCTTCAGAAGGTTGATAATGTACATTTGTATAGTTTTGCACTTTATGTACTTAGGTGGGAATGGGTGTGATGTATATAAGGGACATAGGATGTATTGTATACATACAGACTATGCTGGAATTAACCAATTGTTAATCCTTGTATGAATGTATGCCTTATGTTGATGTTTTGTGAGCCTGAGGCTCTATGTATATTTTCTTGATTATGGCTTGAGGCCTGTGTTGCTAGTGATAGTTTAGCAATTTTAGGTTGATACCTAAGGGGGACCAAAAGGATTCAAGAGATGTATGAATTGGTTATAGAAGTGCTTTACAAGTTGAAATTTTAGGATAATGACCCGGGCAGCTATTATGTTACCGGATTTTTAGAAAATATCTTATTGACATAAAATTTCCCTGTATTGGCATAAATATATTGGTATGAACCTAAATGGACTATAAGAATAGACAGAACTGAATTTGGAGTGAAATAGAATTAAATAGTACAGAATAAGTGAAAGTTAAATGAATAACCTTAGCAGAAGTTAAGGATGGGTGACCTAGCGAGAAGTGCACCACTTATTAGGTTTCTTCGGGAATCCAGTAGGGGGTGTTACAATGTATGTAACTATAGCAACTTCAAGCAATGTTATGATTGGTAACAAATGACCTATAACTGTGTAAATAAATTGGTAATTAGTATTGGCCCATATTAGTTAGACAACTACTAGAAGGGTTGATCGGTTAACTAGGGAACTAGGAGCTATTAAGGGTTTTGGTCCTCTTAAGCTGTTACCTGTGTACATGTAATGGTAGGTGCAGCCACCAAGGTTCTAATAGAGAGCCCTGCACACCTGATTATTAGGAGGTCTATGTGGGCTGATCCCTGCTTACCCATATTATTGTGGATTTGAAAAGTCCCATAGAGCTAATCTCTATTATCCACATATGCTAATTTGATGATTGGGATTTGGGAAGTCCTAGAGGGCTGATCCCTACTATCTCTATAATTGGTAGGTCCACCAGGATTGATCTTTGCCACTCTGATTTAGGAGGTTCTTAAGAACTAATCCTTGCTATCAGATGAAGTTGGGTAGGTAGAGCTATCGAGGTCCAAAATGTGGGCCACTGCACAATCTAGATTCTACTATCTAATGTCTTTAAGTGTAGTCTTTCTAGTATGGGCTTTAAATGAACTAGAAGGGATAAGTACACATAATATAAAATTTATAAATTTCGTGACTTAACTGGTGTAATTAAGAATAAAGAAACAGAGTTAAATGATTTGGTCAAGCTGCAGTGCATAAGGAATAATACGAAAAAGGGACTATAAGAAATAATATGAAAAAAAGACTATGTAAAGAATGTCTGAAACATAATTAAATGAACCTGCATGGTCACATGACTTGCATGATGTGTTCTTATTGCATGATTATTTGTTATGCCATATATATTACATTAAATTCACTACTGAGTTTATGCTCAGCTTATCAATGTTCAATGCATAGGTAAGAGATTTTTGTGAGTTGTTCAACCTTAGTACCTATAATGTAGTTGATAAATGCTAGAAGGGTATAATCTCAGCATATTTATGTATGTATAGAAGTAGGGCACTCATGTATATATTGTTTCAGGCTTGGGATAGTAAAATGGCTAGACTTACATTTTGATAACTTAAGACTTGTAATTTATAAACTTGAGATGTAAAATGAAGGTATATGTATATGTGTGTCTAATTAACTGCATGCTCTGAATGATATGGGTCTGAGACCTTATGTTTGTGTGATTGTGTGATGTGTCTGAAAGACTAAAGGACCAAATGGGTCCAGAATATGTGTGAGGTGTTGAAGATGAGTTTAGATGTGCTTTTATATAGGTTTAAAATTTTCGTTTTTCACTTGAGCAGCTATTATATTGCCTAAATTTTTGTAAACTAGAATAAAATGGCCTTGGGAATATATTATGGTGATAATAAGGAAAATAATAAGGGAACATAACTAAAATAACCTAGAACTCTAAGACAGGTCGTGTGGATAGGAGAAGTTAAGTAAACAACAGCTGGGGTAGGTTCAAGATGGGTGACCTTCGGGAAGTAGCATCTCCTATCAGGTTCTATTAGGGATCGGGTGGGGGTTTCACATGTGGTGTTAACCATGAAAGTCTAACTCATTGACCCAAAGGTCTAGTACATGGACCCGTAGGTTAGCATAGGCAAAAATATGGTGGCCCATAGGCCTGAAATAAGCATCATGGTACCCTAGTAACTGCTAATCTCCCTAGTTGACTGGCCAATATATCCAAGCTAGGTTGTCTACTTATATTGGCCATCACCACTCTTATTTATGTTTCACCCTATTAGAATAGCTTTTTTTGAGTTTCACAAGTCCTTTAGAGAACAAATGACCGAAAGAGGTAACAAAAGCCATTTTACCATGTTATTACCATTTATGCCATGTTACCATGTTGAAATGCACATTTAGCATTATATCAAACATAAACCCTTTCATATATTATACTCATTATATCATAGCATATAACATTCATTGTATACCTAACATGACAAATCAAGCTGACAATCTCATCAATTCCTTTCTTGTAAACACTTTAAGTATCCACTATCTCATATAAGCCATTTGTTATCACGTATAGTATAGCATCATTATGTTCATACCTCATCCTCATATATAACCATGATTCTCACCATATAACAACATCAATTTCATTTTACATATTCATTATCCTCAAAACATATTCATATATCATCATGACATATATTTAGGTTTTTTTACCCTTCTATATATGTTCTACTCGTTTCTGGCCTTAAATTGTCCTTGTCTAGTTTTGCCCCTAACAATTTGAAAAATTATCATTTTTCCCTTTAGTTATTTTTCACTCTATTGTTCACACCAACTGACTCTACTCAATTTGTACATTCATTTCTTTCCCTAATTTTTCTCTAAATTCCAATTATATCATTGAGAAAAGCTAGACCAAAAGTCAGGGCATGATATCTTACACCATTCTACCTCATTGATGATTATCTCCTTGGCATAGCAACTTAACTTGGCAAACTCCTTCTCATATTCTAATATAGAGCGGTGTCTCTACTTAAGGTCCATAAACTCCTGCATCTTCTTCTCAAGATAATCTTTTAGCATATACTTCTTCTTGAACTCCTCTAAAAAGAAATCCCAAGTCACTCTCTCAGTCGGTATATGCCCTATCAAGGTATCCCACCATCTAAATGCCTTCTTTTGCAACAAAGATGTTACACAGATCAAATTTTCCTCAGAAGTATACTTAAGTTGCTGTATAATCTTGACCATCTTTTCAAGCCAATATTCAGACTTGACTAAATCATCTAAGCTTTCACTTAGGAAATCTTTAACCCCATCCTTTTAATCCTTTCTAAGTAGGTCTTCTAAAGAGCTTAAGGAGCTAGAAGTTATTGTACTGGTAGAGGAGGAACTACAATTGTAGTCACGGCTTGGTTTAATGATTCCACCATCAATTGTAAAAGGGTCAGTTGAGTTTGTGCCACCTAAATTGCATGCCAAGCATTACTATGAGTCTCTATCTTAGCCTTGGCAGCCTCTTGTCTAACTATTGTCGAAGCATGGCTCTCGACTTCCTCATTCTTTGTTGGTATTGACGTACTCATTTTTGGTTTATAGGAAAAAGAATATATTATAAGCCTTAGTAAAGTATAATTATGTGATGCATGACCTTGGACTCTAGGCACACATATGTGACCCTTATGTACCAAGAAACACCTAAACTAGAGCTCTGATACCACCAAATGTAACACCCTTTACTTGGTTCGGTCGCTGAACTCAAATGAGAAGCGGCACACAAATGATATCCAAACTATCCTTTATGAAAATCCATTATAAATTCAAAACCTCTTTTTTTAAACATCAAACAAGTATAAACTTTTAAAATCTTAGCTTACTTAAAACTCTTTTAAAACTTTAAAAACCATTTAGGAATCATCATGTTGAAAATCTGGCTATATAATAGTTGTACCGAGACATTATCCCAAAATTAATAGTACCCTACAATTAAAAATAGCACTTATAAAATTCATTCAAACTCAATTAGCACAACAGGGTCCTCTTGATCCATCCCAATATCACAACACAGCAAAATCTTGAAGTATTCATTCAATATCATAAAAGTAAAGAAATCTAATATAAAACTAGTTCGTATTTACATAATACAAAAGTTTTGTGTCATATTACGATTTAAAAAATAATAAAAACTAGTTTAGGCCAATTCCCTTTGTATAACATATGAGTGCCAACATGCATACATCCTAAAATTTATACAAAGGAAATCAAAAATACCAAAATACAAGCTTTATCTAGATCTTCTTTGATTTGCTCGAGGCCTTAACTATAATCTATGTCTTCGACCTACGTATCACAAAAACAACGATGTTCTAAGCATAAAGCTTAGTGGTGTATTCAATATAACATATTTAAACTCACATATATGTATTCATGCAATCATGCATTCATCTCATATCAATAAGCAAAAACATCTAATATCATGTGCAATGTGGTATAATATAAGTGTGTAAGTGTACAAGTACCGTAACATGCATTACTCTTTATTATACATCTCATCATGTCAATATACATATTCTCATATTAATTTATGCTTTAATAATTTTATTAGAATTTGTAATGCTTATTAACTTTCCCTATATACATAAGAAAAACTCTTAAAACTAAATGGAAATCATTGACCACAAAGGTCTAGTGTTGACTAGAACATCTAATAGATTGACCACAAAGGTTTGAGATGTCAACCCAAAGGTTTGAAGTGTTAAACCGAAGGACTAGTGTGTTAATCAGTGGATTTGAATCAAATAAAAGCCTATAGGGAAAAATATGTTAGGTCGTAAGCCTAAAATAATCATTGAGGTGCCCTAATAGCTACTAATCTCCCTAGTTGACTAACCAACCTATCTAAGCTAGGTTGTCTACTTATATAGGCCATCACCACTCTTATTTATGTTTCACCTCATTATAATACTTTTTTTTGGCTTCACAAGTCCTTTAGACAACAAATGACCAAAGGTGGTAACAAAAGCCATTTTACCATGTAATTACCATTTATGCCATATTCCCATGTTGAAATGCACATTTAGCATTATATCATACATAAACCCTTTCATATATCATACTCATTATATTATACCATATAATACTCATTATATACCTAACATGACATATCCTACCAACAATGTCATTAATTCCCTTTTTGTGAACACTGTAAGTATCCACTATCTCAAATAAGCCATTTCGCTCCACATATAGTATGGCATAATTATGCTCATACCTCATCCTTATATATAACCATGATTCTCATCATATAACAACATCAATTTCATCACACATATTCATTATCCTCAAAACATACTTTTGTATCATTATGACATTGAATAACATGCATGCTCTTTCTTTCAAAGCACATAAAGTGTGTATAACCTCAATTATCATTCATTTTGCTCACATAGCATATTGCCTTCATAAACATATCATAACATAAGAAATTGTCACCAGTTTAATCATTTAAGCCTTTCCCTCAAGTGAGGAAAGTTTTAACCAACATAGACACAAACACTATTCATTCCATATTACTAGTTTTATATGTCACACTAATAAGGACAATAAATATACATATCATACCTTATATAGTATTAAGATGCCATTAAGGTCACATTTAACTCAACTTATGGAACAATTATCAAATTAATCAAATTAACACCTTTTAGTCATTAATTATCACAATTATCATCTAAACTAGTAATTATCCTCATCACAACCACTACTTAGGCCATGTGTAGGTTTTAGCCAACACTAAAAGTCCATAAAGAACTCATATTTTTGTCATGCTAATAGGTTCATAACCATATTCTTAGCAACATATCATCATTTAGCATAAGTTTACATTAATTAACATACAAAACATATTAATTATGTATAACTATAAACACTTTAACTCAAGCACACACGTTCAATTCATTTGCTACATTGAAGACACATACCAAATGGAGTCTTTTGGACACCAAAAAACCTTCTACACCTTATCTTTACCCTTAGAAGTACCTTGATCACCTTTCTCTACACAACATATAACATAACCATAAACAAAAATTCATACAAATTTAACAACACATCTAAAATGAAATATAACTTTAAAATGTGTCCTTGGACATTCCTAGAACCTTATATATCAAATCTAAAAGAAAACCATTCAATCAAATTTTGGTTACTATTCATATAAAACCTTTACCTCTAATTTCTCCAAATTTAAGCTTGTTTTCTTGTAATTGATGGTGTAATCAAGCTTTGAAGGGTTTAATATAGAGGTTTGAGGTCTTTTTAGGAGCTCAAATTGAAGAAGGGAGGAAGAAAAAATGGTAGAGATGGTGGGAGAGTTAACATCAGCTTACAAGGAGGAAGAAGGGCACTATTCAATCTTTGACTCTTAAAAATGAGGACTTTGACCATATATATAGTCCTTCAAATCCAATGGCTCACATCTCTCCATCTCATCCAATAGCTCACATAATTCCTCTTTATGTCCATTTTTCTAATTAATTCTTCCTCTTAAATAAAGCCTTGATTAACACTTTTAATAACCCATTACACCTTTTAAAACATAACCCGAAAGCCTCAAAATAAAAATGACACTTTTTTAACTTAGCCTGATTTTTAGAAAATACTTCCCATTATTTAAAAATTCTAATCCCAATAAAATATTTGGAATATTTAAGTATCAGGTTATATTGATCTCAAATTTTTCTTACCAAAAATGAAATATTTTACCACTCAACTAAAATTAAGTTACTATTCACAAGACACTGTTGTAAACTCTTTGATGTCATATTTAACCTTCTAAATGGCTTTCTTTTCACTTTAAATTTTACCTAAAAGTATACTATGATTAATACTTCCATCTAATCACATTAGTGAGACTTAGGTCTTAGGAAATACTATTCATGTCTTAGGAAGTATTATTTATAACACTGAAATTTTTTAGCATTACAGCTAAAACATGAAAAAAAAATAGGGGCATTTTGTCTATGGTAAATAGCAAAGATATCTAAGACTTTATGTAATCATCTCCCTCCCTTCATCGGTGTGACTCCTTTCACTGATTTGTTTTTCTTTTCAGTTATTTTTTTATTTCTAATTTCTTAGTTTTTGCTTTAGACTTTTACTTGATAAATTAATTATTTGCTTCCTATTTATGAAACAACTCATGAATCAATATTTGGTTATTTGATTGATTAAAATGTCCAAACTTTTGATTCCTTTCCTTAAATCATGATCCTTACTTTTTTAATTATGCTCATCGCCACCAAACAATGAAATTTCCCATTTAAGTTTTTCCTTCTCTCCCATTTTCTTCAAACTCTACTCATCTAATTCTTCTTTTTAAGCTAAATTAATTATGTATAAATTTTTTTGTCTAAATCCTTTCTCTTTTCTTCCTAGCTATGCCCAAAACCTTTTTTCCACTTGAAATTGGTTGATTGAACCAACTTAACTATTCATCATTCAAATTTAAGTTTTACAATTAAACTAAACCATCCTTCCTTTTGTTTTTAATTTTCTTACTTAGTGACATTAGACCTAAACCATAATTATTAAATTTCACTTGCACATATTTTAGTTCACTTAACATTAATTAATAATCTCTTATTTTATTGATTAATTAATAATCTCTTTTATTTAATTGAGTATTTGATTATTTGATAATCTGTCTAATTTCTTTGTATTAATTATTTTATAATCTTTCTAATGCGTAAATTTCACTTGCATATGTTTTAGTTCACTTAACATTAAATAATAATCTCTTATTTTATTAATTAATTAATAATATCTTTTATTTAATTGATTATTTGATTATTGATAATCTTTCTAATTTCTTTCTATTGATTATTTGATAATCTTTCTAATATACAAATAGATTTTTTGATAATCTTTCTAATTTTTATTAATTATATGATTATTTGCTTCTAATTTCCCATAAACGTATAGGTATGGTAGAGTAATAATAAGTAAGTATGTTCACTCTTCTTAAAAATTTTAATGAATTTTTTTAATATTTGAAACTTATGTTTAATAAATTATTATAAATGTTTCAATAATTGGTTATAACTATATTTATGTTAATATCAGTTATTTATGTTAAATGGCTTAAAAATAATGTTTATTTAGATTAATAATTTATGATGAAAAGGTTTTAATTTAAATATTTCATTTCATATATGATATTATTTTTATTTTATTTTCTAAATTTTCTAAAAATAATAGTAATTTTTATTAAAACTAAAAAATTTATTCAATTTGATCCAACCGGTTGAACCACTTAGACCATGACCTAGTTTGCTGTCCATTTCAATGGCCGATCTTATTTTAATATCAATGCTCTTTATTGTTTCCTTAAGTTAAAAGGGAAAGGTTATGTGCTACATAAGTCGTTGGAGACTCATCCGTCTCAAAGAAATAAACCACACCTATCTCTTTACATAGCAATCCTATTCCATTCAAACATTTCAAATCTCAAAGTACCATATCAAAAGTAATATCCAAGTTACAACTTTCAAGATCAAATAGATGCTTATTCATAAAAATTAAACATGCTACTAAGTCATAAAGCAAAATTAAATTCAATAATTGAAATACTAAATGCCTAAATCATTAATCTAAACCTAATTAACCCTTAAGTACCAAAATTAGCCTCAATAAAAATAAGGTGCAAAACATCAACATAACACTAATAATCTAAACATAGAAATAATGGTAATTAAAAATAATGTAAGAGAAGACATATTAACATATAATTAGCAAAATTTAGATTTCTAAATACCTAATTTGTCATAATCTTGTGAATCTTCGTTAGGCTTTACTATTTTAATATGATTTTTGATCACTAAAATCATTTTTATTTTATAATACTCTAAAATTGGAACTTAAGTTACTCAAGTGGTGTCTAAGTGTTCATTATTTGGTACTAAGACTTTGTGAGAGGGTGAAATAAACCTTACTTCTATGTTGCTTGGTTGTTGTCTATCAAAGACATCTTAGCTTATTGCACATTGCTCGTATTTAGGGTAGAAAATGGCATTAGGTCTATAAATGGTAGATTTTCTACTGGTGGATCATTGATGGAATCAATTTGTAGTAGTTTAGTGTCATTAGCTTATTATATTATGGTTTAGATGGTTTGGTTTTTATGAGTTTGGGTTCTATAGTTGTTAGCATTAATGGTAATGGTCTTCTTGCTACTCTTTTAATTATCATTATAAATTAAAGATTGAAGGATTTAGGAAGAAGAAGAAGAGGAATAAGGGGAAAATGGGTAAAGTGATGGTTAATGGATTACAAGCTAGGTAAAATAATTGGGTTAGCAGGTGTTTAGGTAAAATTGAATGGTAAGTAAGGTAATATAGGTTAAAATGGTGAAAATAAAACTATAAAGACAATCCCTTCTCCCTCTCCCTATTTTTTTAGGTTTAATTTAACCAGTAAGACCATTCATGAAGCTTTTACCATAAAGACTCATATTTTACCTCTGTAAATTTATGTACTATCTAAAAAAATTACTAGACCAAATTAAAGTATATTATTAAAGAAGATGAAAAAAATAAATGGAAGTATAAATTAAATAGCAGCAAACTAAATCATGGCCACTCCTTAAAAATTTGGTTGCCTTATAAAAAGTGCCTTTATTTATTGTCTTAGGCTAAACACTCTCATGCTTAATTATAGACACTAGCTTTCTAAGGCTCCCATGTTCAGATTGCCTAATGATGACAAAAGGACAAATTTTTGATAAATAAGGATGTTGACATTTGATTAAATATATCTTCATTTAAAGTTTTTAATATTAAGGTTAACTCTTGAACATAAGTTCTTGCCCGACCCAAAAATATCACGATGTAACTCAAATTGCGAGAAAAAATATCTTTTATAATTGAAGAATTGCATTTTACAAGCTTTCGGCTGCTAAGGGGCAAAACTATGTCATTTTGCTCCTAAAATAGCCATTCTGTACCCTACCAAATTGGCTATTTTGATCTTTGCTGAAATAGTCATTTTAGTAGGAAAATTTGCCATTTCATACTCTCTTGAAATGGCTATTTCACCTGTATAAAATGGCACGAT
>CANXYI010778609.1:0-29227 GCA_948208565.1 Hura crepitans | reverse complement strand
ATGAAGTAATTTTCACTAGTCAAAATCACAGCAGAAAGAGCAGCGAACTCACCTGAGAGGTTGTAGTTGATGATGATTATGATGATATAAAAAAAAAATACTCGCGTATTGGATCGAAGAGAGAGTGAGGCGAAGATCATTCAATCTCTAGACGTCCTCTTGTGTGAAAAACTTCCACTTTCCAAGATCAAATGATTTTTTAATCAATTTTTTTTTTTTAATGTTAAGTGGTTTGACATGAATTGTTTCTGTGACTGTATTTTTCTAGTTTTTATATAATATTATAGCTGTAATAAATTTCTTCGCTGTTAATCGTGTCAGAAATACGAGCCTGTAAGATTACAGCCAATCTCTCGCTTACTTTACTAGTAGAGGGTTTAGGTACAGAGCTACGATTCTGTGCGATCTTGGTACAGACAACTTAGCTCCGATGTTCACTCTAGCTTCGCCACGTGTATATCATCCAGGTATCAAGGGATATATGATAACTTGATTGTTTTCTTTTCGCTTGGCCATCAAGGTAATTGCCGCACGACTTTTGACTTGTGGAAAGACAAGGTTGGGTATGTGTTGTGGACTTTTTTACAAAATCCTTATCATTTTCAACCATTTGTGAACAGAAAAAGAATGGTATAATAGTGTCACATATGATATAACTTAAATCTACTGCAAAAGAATAAAAATAGATGGTAAAGAAAGGAATAACTTCTTTAAATCATACATCCCAATTTTCGAATTTTTCAAATTCGAAATTTATTAAGAGGTAAGTAAAATAATAAAATCGATATGAAGCTATATTTAATACTTAATAAATTTATTATGGTTGAAATGAAAAGTTTAAACGGTAAATAGAATAAACATCAAACGTCATATCTACTCATGATGAGGGCATGGATATGTAAAATTATTTTCCAAATAATGTTAAAGATTACAGCAGACGAAGATTTTAGTAAACATGAGAAATCATTGATGAGACGGCAGTGGAAAATTCTGGTAAAAAAGAATTCATGAAAATTTCAACCGCATATCAATTCACTCTACAAAGATTTTGGTCAAAGGATGAAGGAACGTTACATGGTAATAAATCTTGAAGTTGAAGCAAAAGTCAAACTTCAATAAGATCGCTTTCTATATATATCATGTAATTAGAGGAATTGCACCAATTCGAGTTAATTTAACTAATACGGGAAATTTGTGGAAACTTTTATCCCGGTAATAAATTTTTAGTTGAAAAATAAATTATTGATCAGAGCATCATTTTCATATTTGAAAAGTCATCTCTAAGGAAGGTAAAAGGAAAAGAAGAGGAAGCATCATCATCCAAAACCATCTACTATTAGACACACAGTGGCCCATTTATTCTCTCTCAGTTGGTAATATTGGGCCCAAATGTACTATTGGAATATGTCATCATTAGTCGTCCATTAATAAATCTAGTAAAAAACAAAAACTACCTCAAAACCAGTGATCTAGAAAGTTAAACATAAAACTGGAAAGAAAAGCCTTTGCAATTCCCATTGGGCACGCTTGAGAACGGCATGCATGTCTGATGGAACATTGCACAGTATCTCCTACTCAACTGGTTTTCTCTTCCTCCCAAGAATGGAAGCTCTCTGGAATCTAGGGCCACCAATCCTCCATTTCTTAAAGGCTGCCATAGAGTATTGAGCTGCCTCATACACTATTATGTGCGAAACCTTGTATTAGTGCTACCATATAAATTTCACATATAAGAATTTAAAATTTTATGGTTAAACAGGACGATGAATCTCACAATTTGTTTCTTCCTTTGTTATAACTGACAAGAATTTGGAGGCTGCTACTAATGCTGTAGTGTGAGCCTTGTATAGAACCTCCTTGTACCGTATTTTGAATGCATAAGAGAGTAACAATCCGATGGTTTTATCACACCTGTCCATAATAATTAATACACAGAGATCAGTCAGAATCACTGAATCCGACTTTTGCTGAGAAATACTTGAACTGAATTGTCAACGCATTGCAGTTCTCCATAAAAAAGAACAAATTAAATTGCATCACAAATGTGTAATTTAATATTTGGCTTTGATAATGCTAGGATTGAAAGTGCCAAAATTAGCATAGTTTATATATAAGCTGCATTGCAGAGATTTTAATCTTTCTCCACAAAAGAAACAACCTTTGCAGCCAAAGGATACAGTTAGAACTTGCATTATAAATAAAAATGGTACCCATTGAGAAGAAACTTACAATGGAGCTAGCTTGCATCCAAATTCATAGAAGTAAGGGCAACGAGATCTTAAATCCACACATCCAGCATCAGCTTGGATTTCCAGCCTTGTTCTGACATTAAAAAAACAAATAAATAAAAAGATCCATTGCAAGACATAAAAAGGCTAACATGAAAACAAATGTTCAATTGTCGCAAAAATTATATGCATAAGTGCTCAGCTAGAAGTTAGATATGATACAATGCGAAAATGCCATTCCTAGAGAACATAATATGAGTTCTGACAAAACAAGGTTTCCAACCAGGAATGGCTAAACCTACACAAGTGATGCGAAGAAGAGGGTTAAACCCTGTCTTCTGCAAACCAATTATCTCTACTATAAGGCAGCCAAACTACTTTATGTTGATTTACAAATCCAAAGCATCTGAAAAAACGCATCCTTCTTACTCGAATTCAAAATAGAAAATCATAGTTAGAGCAAGCAGGACCATTACTTTTGATTAAAACAGGCAGGAACATCCATTGATACAGCTTGCCTCAATTGTAACTCATGAGCAAGCCAGAAAGAGAGCTCTGTCTTTGAACCTTGTTCAACCTAAGAATCAAAATGCAAAACAACATATCACCGTAAAGATATATACTCTGCACTCTCTGGGCTAGCCAATTTACTCAAAACTTACATAGCCTGTTTCAGTACTTTGACCAATTTTGGCTCCATTAACTGCTTTATGGAATACAACTGGAACAAACTGTGAGCAGAAGAGAGCATTAGAAAGAAAGAAAATAAGAACCAGCGACAGTGACGGCAAGAGAGTAAATTGAATTAGCTAAAAGAGACGAGAACAATAGTATGGACCTCTTCCTCGACAAGAATATCATCAATGTTATGGAAATTCACCATTCTCGGATCTCTCTTTTTCGTTCCTCCAACGCTTCAGACAGGAACAATTTCTCCAAATTTCTGGCAATAAGAATGGAGAAAAAGGAATTCTAATTAACATCAAGAGAAAAATACTAACAAATCATATATTTAATTTATAATCCAAGAACGAGCATCTGTAATGCTGCACTCAAATAACAGTATAATTGGGTTTCTCTTCGTTGTAACAAACACACCGCTAGAATGAAATTCAACCGAGTTCTAATTTTACATTGCAAATGTTTTGGTCAAGTAAACTCAAATCCGAGAATTTTTAAAAGACGTCAGAAGGCAAACCGAAGCAACAAATGGCCTTTAACAAGTAATTGGCCCCGAGTAAAATCAAATAGAGACTTGGCCTTTGTTTGAGTGATAGTAAGTTCGAATTACGAGGCTTACCGCTATTTCTGAAGAATTTGCAGCGAAGCAGGAGAAAAGCAAAGCCCAATGCTCATAAATATGCACAGAAAGGCCTGAAAATAGAAAAAAAATCCAGAAATCGGAAAAGAATGGGATGGTGGGTTTTGTTGAACCTTAGAGCAGTGGAAGACGAATCAGTTGCTTTGCTTAGATGAAAATTAAAAAGGAGGGAAACTCAAAAAACTTGGAACGTTTAATAAGAGCGGGAAATTCAAGCCCGTCGAATTAATTTTTTTTTATTTTAAAAATATGAAAATCAAATTGAGATGAAGATCAAAGATTTACATTTTTTCAGTACTGTATTAAAAATTAACACAAAAAAATATTATTTTTATCTTGAAAGATTTAATAAAAAAAAATCACAATCAAATTCAAAGTCAAAATATAATTGGGCCGCAAGGCCTGTGTAAAAATAATTAATAGAAAAACTTCATATTTTCGTACATTTCTATAAAGCACGAGTCAATGAATTTTGGTCCCAAAATCTCTCCGTTTTCAAACAAATCAATTTTTTTTATTTATTTTGTCCAACAGTCCTTTTTCATCATCAATGAGTTAATGTGCATATTACGCATTTTGATATTTTGAAAATTAATCGGGTGAGTAAAATTAAATTAAATTTAAAAATTAAATTATAATATATAGTTTGTAAATATTGATGTAAATTATTATATTACGGTTCAATTAAAATCTAAAATTGATTCTAACAGTTTATAAATCAAATTTTAACATTTGTAAATTATGATAATGTCTAATTTCAAGAAATGTTTCGACTTTAAAAATTAATCTCGATATATTATAAACCATCTCTTTGAAAAAATAATAATAAAGAAGGAAAGAAAGACTAGGTACAGTCAAAAGTTTCCGGAAGGCGAAGAGAAGTTGACGATCTAATTGGGGAAAGCAACGACGCGGAATGGAACGTCAGCCAACTGTCGAGATAAGTTGCTACCCCGTTGTCGCTAATCCATTGGCTAATAATCTCAGAATTGTCATTATACCACGCCCTCCATCAAAACCAAAGAGACTTTTCAATTTTGTGCTCAACCGAGTTTATTTAATTTATAAAATGAGTAGGGACCGTAATCAGACAACTTATTCTAATAATTTCAATGAATCTTGAAACCATGGCCAAATGCCCAACATTTTTTTTTTATTTGTAGGATCTACGTACTGGAATTTTATTTTATTTTTATGGGTAAAGTGGAATTTTTTTTATATCTTCTAGATGGGGCTTGTGGGATTATTGGGATCTAGAAAATGTTGCACATTTTAACGTTATAAATTGGAAAAATTAGGGCAAATGAAAAATGTGCGAGTTCTAGAGGTTTGATTTTGCTGAGCTAATTATAGTACTCACTGTTTATAGTCAAATATCATGAAATCTAGAGCACGAGTCGAGAAGTAAATACCATAGAGATGGAGGCGAGAGTGAGACGATGACTCTATGAACCAAAGGCTCGATAATTTAATATTATTTAGACATTTTAATTATGTGAAAAATTATATAACCGTAAGATCTAAGCACCTTTTATTAATATATATGCATGTATGATAGAGAGAGTTATAAGAATTACGAACACATTATCGCGTTATTAAGAGTATTTAAAATTTAAAATTGCAACTTTTCTTGATTTTTTAATCCGTAATGAAAAGTATTGTAATAACTTTTTTTTTTCATAATTAATATGAGGCGAGCATGGCTCAGTTAATCGAAATTTGTCAAAAAATATATCATTTTATATATTTATTAAAAGTTCAATTTGATCCGACTATACTAAAATTTATTTTTTTTTTATAATTCCACTTAATTTTAATTTTTACAAATTTCGTTTTTGATTATTTCAAATCAATTTCTTTGAAACTAAAGCATAATAAAAATATATTTAACACCTAAAGTGACTATTGTATAGTAGAGGTTTAACCTTATCTAATTAAGTATCTGGTGTAATCCTTTGTGTGTACGTATATGCTACTTTGTCTATTAATTTATTCCCGGTAATAAAGAAATTAGCATTTAATTTGTTGCACGTAATTACATACTGCTGCTGTTTTCATTTTCTCAATGCCGCCATCATCTTTATATATTTGAAAATTGCCGTCAAATTAACATTAAATATTACACTAATAAGATAATTACAAAAGGACAAAACTTTAGTATATTTTTTTCAAAAACTTATCACCACTTACCGACGATGACGTTATAGGCACTCTTACCCAATATTTTGCCCACATGATTTCCTCCAAACTCTATTTTATTTTCATATTGTTTTGAAGCAAATTTTTTTTTATAATTATTAAATACAATATTAAAATATTTATATAATTTTTACTAAAAAAATTTATATAATTCCTATTTATCCTTTGAATTATTTTTAAATAAAATACCTAATAGTTATTTATATGTTTTTATTTAACAATTATTAGGAAGTTGTAAATAAAAATAATTTAAAGGAAAAATATAACTCTAAGGACAAAATAGTAATTATGACTTTTAGATTTTGTACAAATTTTCTTGACCAATAACTTCAAGCCACGTTCATCAAAGTCAAAAAGAACTCCCTAGCTAGCACAATTAAACTCTGCATTTGAAAGTCGCGGACGACTGCGCACGTGCTTTATCCAATTTTCCTCCGCCTTACAATGAACTCAAAATTCACCACCTATCATATCTTAAAGTCACATACTCACAAATGTAAACCAGTTCATTTCGAAGACGTAAATAATTTATTTCTTTAATATTTTTATTCAAATTATTTGTACGTTTCCAAATTTTTATTAAATAAACAAATATTTTTTTATTCAATTAAACTCTCAATTTAAAATTAAATTAAAGAGAGCAAAGGGTCCGTGAAATAAAAACATTTTCTTCCCAATATCAAATATTAAACCCTATATATTAGATTACGGGTCATTTAAGCATCCTTAACAGAATCTTCTATTAAGTACTTTGTTTTTTTTCATTTCTGAATTTCCAATTGATAATCTATGCCATCATCACTTTCTTGGAAATGAAGTTTTTTTCTCAATGTCCTTTCTTCTCGTCCAAATCACCTTCTAGGAAGCCATATCCTTTCACACTAGGCAAAGTTTTCTGCTACCGTACCCTTATATAAACCCCTACAGGTTATAGTCCACTACACATCATTTCACAACACACCCAAAAAAAAATTTAATTTTCTGATTCTGGGTTTTGCTTAATTTGTAGAATGGATTTACTTGGAGTTAACACCAAGAGCAGGAAGCAATCGAAGAGAAGTAACAAGGGAATCAAAGTTGTGTACATCTCTACCCCTATGAAAGTTGAGACTTGTGCCTCTAAGTTTAGGGCTCTTGTTCAACAGCTCACCGGGAAAGACTCCGATGCTGCGAGATTTATGGACTTTCATGGCGGTGAAAATAATTCTGTTGATGATGGAAGATCTATGGATGAGCATGATTTGGTTGTCCCTAACAGCAACTCTTACGTTAATTACGAGTCTTCATCTCCTGTTTCCGATTCTATATTCGAATCGTTTGATAAATACTTGGCATCCGTTGAAGGTAGTTTCACGAGCATGTTGCAACCAAATTTTCACCATGAATATTCTCAATTAGATGTGTTCAACTAGGAAAATTTATATTTTTGTTTGGTGATGATGATTAGTCGTTACTGTTATCTTTATGCATGTATGTAAATTATTCATAGTTTTAGTATAAGTTTTGGTATATTTTTCTCACAAATTTGTTTTTTTTTTTCCTATCCAGAAATAGATGTTTTCTTTCTTATTTATCATCTTTGCGTATTAATGAATTTATTTATAAAGAAAGCCACTAAAAAATAGCATATAAAAAAGTTACTATCCAAAGTTGAATCATGATTCGCTTATCACTTAATTAAAAATATAAAATTTAAATAAATCTATTCATGTTGAATTTAAATTTATCAAATTAAAAATTTTATGATATTAAGCAGAGGGTCTCTTAGCCTAATTTTTTTCTATAAATAAAACCAATAAATTAAATTGGTTGGTGAAATGGCGAATTGAATAGAACAGAGAGTTGAAATCTTTGACTGATTTTGTTAGGATGACCTACGAACTTCAGCTACTTTCTTCAAATCAGGCCATTAACGAACCTCAACAGATATAGGTAGCTACAAGAGAACGAGTCCACTTGGAGACTCAATCATTGCCCAAAAGCCACCTAACCATCGATAAGCATTCAAATGGTGAATTTATGACCAAACTCTAAAGCATTAGTATCGCCATATAAATATCTTCACACCTTTATGAATTTAGGATCAGGACGAACAAGATTAGCACGAGATGATAAGATGAGATTTTTTTTTCTTTTTTCTTTTTCAATTTTGATAAAAAAAAGGGGGCCAGATGATGAAGTGGTCCATGAATGAGTGGAACCAGGTTGAGGGCATGCATGGCGGCTGCCTTAATCCTTAATAATTAATTAAAATGTTGGATAAAGTAATTGAAGCCACAGAAATAAAACGTACCATGTTCACCATGTATTCGTTTTTACGAACAAATTAAGAAATTTTTAATTGATTCAAATGTTCAGAGTTTGACTCTGTAATCAATTTAACATATAAGAATTTATGCAGAGTCAATTTGCTTTATTTTTTACTTTTTAGACGTTTTAACGTTGAAATTTTCAGATACGCAACCTTTGACAAATGGTTTCGAGTCCATCTCTATTCATTTTGTTCTCTAGAGTATAATTTTGTGGCTCGTCATGTTGTTAAATGTAAAAGGTGAGCATCGATTTAATTTAAATTAAAATAATAAAAAAATTATATTATATAAAAAAATCTTAAAAAATTTTGATTGGATTTGGTTTTCGATTAAAAATAAAATTAGATATTTTTATATATAATTTATATATAAATATCCAAAATTTTGTCTAAGCAAAATTTTTTAGTTCAATTTTTAATGTCTATCTAAAATTCAAATAAATTTCATTTTATAATTCAAAAATATTTATTAATTGGTTCAATTTTTATTCGATTTTAACTTTTAATAATTGAGTCAAATAACCGAATAAATGAATCAAATCAAATAATTGAATAATCCAATCATATTAAAAAACCGAACCAAATTAATTTTTTTATTATAATCAAAATTTGGTCACCTCTAGGTTCTCTCCCTTTATGCAAAAAGGATTCTTATGGCGTATGTTCCTCCTTGTGCTTGGTCTTTTGCTTTGAACGAATTGTCTGGTGTTTTTTTTATAAAGAATATAAAAATAATTTTGATATTAAGAAAATCTCAACCAATTATTTTCCAAGAATTGTTGGAGAGTGTTAAAGCATGATGGATAAAGACACCTACTTCTAATGATAATATATAGTATTTTAATCTCAAAGTTACCTTCTCTCTATGAACATTTGCTTCAACGGATAAAATTAATCATGATCTCAACCAAAATTATTACGTTTTAAAGGAAAACTTCCTAATTATTCAAATTATTTTTAAAATAAAAATAAATTTATAGTCGTTAAAAAGCGTTAAAATATCTTAGAGAGTCAAAATAATTTAATACAATTTTTAAAGATTATAACAGAATTTTTGTATGATTTTTAATACCTATAAAGAATTTTAATATATTTAAAATAATTATAGAGTATTTTTTAAAAAATAATTTAAAAATAAAATAAAATTTTAAGATAAATACTAAAAGTAAAATAATATATTTTCGTATTTTTAAATATATGTTTGTCGCTTAAAACATGGCATAGAGTCCCAGGGCCCAAACCCTCGTATTAATTAAAACCCAGCTCGACGTTCCATGGGCTTAGAACAAACATCAAGATTCCGAGCTCCAGGGAGAAAGATCCAAATGAATCCCAAATTATGGGGGATAGGGCTGTTTATAATTAAATCGGAATTGAATATCAAATCGAATCGTTAATAATTTAATTTATTTAATTTTTATTTTTTTCAGTTCGGTTCTTGAATGTAAATTTAATTTAATCGATTCATTTTTTAAAAAGTAAAACTAAAAGAAGAACCAACTAAATTTCTCAAAACAAACCTGTTTTTGAATCAAACGACATCGTTTTGGTATTTTTACATATAAAAAATTATATATAAAATTTTGGTCTATTCAATTTGTTCAATTTGAATTTCGATTTATTCAGTTCGGTACAATTATAAATTTCCTTTCGATTCTATAAATCTTGAAAGTTCAGTTTTTAATTTAGACCCGAACCGATCATTTGTACACTTTTAATAAAGAGATGAATGTAAGTTTAGAGAGTCTATTTTCCCTAACTTGGGTTAATTAATTATAAATTATTTTGTAAAAAAATAAAAATTGATTTACAATCATAAGAATAGGTAGCAATAAATATAATTATGGATGAGATTTAAATACATACTTTTTATATATAATAAAGACAAAAAGGGTGAGGAGTAAGATTAATGATGAATACTTGAAATACAAGAAAAAAAATAATGAACAAGAAAACAAACAATCAATAATAATTCGTGTGATATTGTCCAAATATTTATGTCCTAAATCCTATGACAAGTGTTTCTACTTGATGAATTTTTGAAGATAATTCTCCTTTTTATTAAAAAAAAATGATTTGCCAATTAAAGGAATAAAATGCAAAATAAAAAAAATATTTTTGTTTTTATTGAATCAAATTCCAATTAATGTTGGATTAAAAAAAAAATCGATAGAAAGCTTGGATCAAAAGTAAGATAATCTTCTTGCCAACCATAAGCTTTTATTTTATAACATTTTGCACCTTCTAAACGCGATTGGATACATTCTATATTTAAGTATTTAATGATAAATTTATATTTTTTAAATATACTTTTAATTTTGAAAAATAAAAAATAAAAAAATGTTAAAATAATTTTAAATTCATAATAATGACTTTTTTTTTTCTATTTTTTATAATGAAAATAAAAGTCATTCATTTGTTGTAGTAGGCGAAGTGCAAGCAAGCAAAGCAGCCAGCCAAATGAGAGGAAGGAGGAAGAAAAAGCGTAGAGAAAAAGAAAATATAAAAACAAAAAACATTTTTTAAAAAATCCCTATACTCTCTCTCTATAAAACCCTCGCTCTTTCTCTCTCTAAAATCTCTCAATCTCTTCTGACATTTTTTTCGTGAGTTATGATCTTATTGCTCCTTTAATGGATTACGGATCTGCTCTGTTTCTCACTTTCAAGCTCTTTTAACGTCTAATTTAATGATTTCTTTCTTTTCTTCCTCCTGATTGAATCGATCTTATCGGGAAATTTTAGAAGAGAGAGAAAGAGAGCGAAGGTGGAGCTGGATTCTTAGAAATGAAGGTCCCGTGCTGCTCCGTCTGCCAAACGCGGTATAACGAGGAGGAGAGAGTTCCTTTGCTGCTCCAATGTGGCCATGGCTTCTGCAAGGAGTGTCTTTCCCGGATGTTCTCAGCGTCGCTTGATACGACGCTGGTTTGCCCCCGGTGCCGCCACGTGTCCGTCGTTGGCAACTCCGTCCACGCGCTTCGGAAGAACTACGCGGTCCTTGCCCTCCTCCACTCGCCTTCTGCCGTGTCGGCGCCGAACTTCGATTGCGATTACACAGACGATGAGGATGATCAGGAGAACGAGGAGGAAGAGGAGGAGAGGTGTAGTCGTGGTTCTTACGCGTCGAGCTCTGGAGGATGTGGGCCAGTGATCGAGCTCGGGGCCCATCAGGAAGTGAAGCTGGTTAAGAAGATAGGGGAAGGGAGGAGGGCGGGAGTGGAGACGTGGGCAGCTGTGATTGGCGGAGGGAAGTGTAAGCATCGGGTGGCAGTGAAGAGGGTGGAGATGGGAGAGGATATGGAACTGGAGTGGGTGCAGGGACAGTTGGAGAATTTGCGGCGAGCTTCCATGTGGTGCAGAAATGTTTGTACTTTCCATGGTATTGTTAAGGTTGATGAGTGTTTAGGGCTTGTTATGGATAGATGCTCTGGGTCTGTTCAGTCTGAGATGCAGCGAAATGAAGGCAGGCTTACTCTCGAGCAAATTCTAAGGTTTGCTATTAATGTTTTTAAAATTTTGGGTGCTTAAGTTTATCTTTTCCTTTTCATTTTCTTGGTTTTTAATGCAATTATAATGAAACAGCATTAAAGTTGGAATTTTGAAACCGAATACTTGTGGTCTTGTCCACATTAGGTTGCTGAGATGAAAATGCAGCGCAAATTGACAAAAGCCAGATCTTTACTTTCTATGCAGTGCACATATATTTAAATTTTAATAAATAATCTACTCTTGTATTTTATACTTAATGTGTTATAAATATTTTTGGGAATAAGACTTCATACATCGATCTGTGTAAGATCAAAGGCTCTTTATGCTATGTTATCTGAAAAAAAGAGGCTTTCTTTATAGGAAAACTCTTAGTAGTGATTCTGTGGGGGTTTTATTGGGTGTGCAAATTGGTGATCTTATTGGCAGAAGTCATTAAGTCACATGCATACGGAGTAGGATAAATCTTGTGCTGTCCATTATCTATCAATATGCCAAAATTTCTACTCAGTATGTTCCATGACTGATATTCATTAACTTGCTTAATCAGTGTGGAATTGCATGAGAATGTTCTATGAATTGTTGAGTAGAGTTTATGGCAATTTTTTCCCCTCTAGGACCCTCCGGGATTTTTGGTATCATGTTTATGTACGTTGATGACTTGGAATAGAAAATACAGAGCCACTTCTTTCCTGAGTTTTTGTTAATATATTCTTAACCCACAGTTCTGCTAACAGAAGGGTCTCTAGGATATTTAGTCAATGCATCAAAATCTTATGTTAGTTTTCCTATCAGGACAAAAAAGAAATTGTATGTTGAGACTAAAAGTTGTGGAAATAATTTTCTAAGAATGATATATTATGGCAAGTATTCATGATCCCATACAGATGGCCAGATGACTTGACTTTTGTTCTGGGGATTGTACGAAGATTTGCGGGAAAGAATGATACTTCCAAGTTCCACTGCTGAACTGATTGAGTATACTACTGATGCTAGTAGTTTTTATTAGAGATCTCAAGTTCCCCCTGTAATACCATTTAGATGCTGTAAGTTACATACTGATAAGCAGGAATTCTCATCTCTCTTTCTAGGCACAAGATGCCATAAATTTAGCATCCAATTTCAATGTGGCTTTTAAACGATTATCCAGTGAATCCGTTTTTGGATAACATTTTATTGTAAAGTGCTCATTTTTCAAAAGATCTTAGAGACCTAGGAAATCTATTATTCTTAGGTTCTTCCTTTTTTTTTTTTTTTTAGCTTTTTCTTTTTCAAGTGGAGAAGCATTCACTTTTTGTTCTTTCTGAGCATACGCCAATTTTCGTTAAAAGTCAGATGAAAGAGTGGGAATGTTGATCAAAATTCAGAAATTCTGAGTGTGGTGAAAGTAAAAGGAAGGCCAAGGAGGCTGTGTGAGAGATTACTGATATGCTGTTCTGTATTTTGAAATGCAAACCTGGGAGGGAAGAAGGATAGAAGGACAAACTTATGCATCCTCTATTGGTATTAGTACTCAATACTTGTGAAAGAAAATAGCTATAGCATTTCTCACTTTTTCCCATACTTGCAAAATTTATAAAATTTGATTATAAAAAAGATGGAATTATTTGGACCGCTACTTTTCATGGTTGAAGTTTTTACTAAATTGACTTGAAAAATTAGATATGAGTTCTAATAAATTTTTAAAATGTATCATGAAAAATTTGCTTCATTAAAAGCTTTCAGATAATGATATTAGCTGGATAGGATTCTTTTATGACATTGCAAGCATTTTCTTGTAGATATGGGGCTGACATAGCACGAGGGGTGGCAGAACTCCATGCAGCAGGTGTTGTCTGTATGAACATAAAACCATCCAACCTTCTTTTGGATTCATGTGGTCATGCGGTGGTTTCTGATTATGGGCTTGCTGCAATTTTGAAGAAATCTGCCTGTCGCAAAGCTCGTGCTGAGTGTGAGTCTGCAAAAATCCATTCATGTATGGACTGTACAATGCTTAGCCCACACTATACAGCTCCAGAGGCATGGGAGCCAGTGAAGAAGTCGTTGAACTTATTCTGGGATGATGCAATTGGTATATCTGCAGAATCGGATGCCTGGAGTTTTGGTTGTACATTGGTGGAGATGTGCACGGGTTCCATCCCGTATGTGGTGTAACTCATTATTTGGTCTAGTTTCTTCTTTATTTTCTTATAAAGTTTCCATATAAGGTATATTTGTCGAGTGATATGAATTCATGTTCATTGTGCAGGTGGGCTGGTTTAAGTGCAGAGGAAATTTATCGAGCTGTTGTCAAGGCTCGAAAATTGCCTCCACAATATGCCAGCGTGGTGGGTGTTGGCATGCCTAGAGAATTATGGAAGATGATTGGGGAGTGCTTGCAGTTCAAGGCATCAAAAAGGCCAAGTTTCAATGCAATGTTAGCAATATTCCTCCGTCATTTGCAAGAGTTGCCACGTAGCCCTCCTGCAAGCCCAGATAAGTAAGAACTTCAAAGTCTTGATATGGAATTTCTCCTTTTTTCTGTGTTCTATCTTGTTGGCCTGTGGACAGAGAGTTTGTCATCTTAGTTCACCAATAGGCAAAACCAAGAATAAGAGACTGCTTCTTCTTAGTTTACTTTGTTTGTCTGTGTGCGTATTTGAAATAGAGAGAGAAATTTGCTCACAAATTTTTTTATGATTACAGTAGCTTTGCGAAACATACTGGATCGAATGTGACAGAACCATCTCCCACTTCTGATTTGGAGGTTTCTCAGGACAACCCTACCCATTTACATCGGCTAGTTTCAGAAGGGGATGTAAATGGTGTTAGGTCAGTTTGCTCTGGATGGATCTTGATGCTCTACTTGAAATTGTACCTTATTCTCTTTACCCTTATTTTCCCCTTTTTTTTCTTATTAAAATTAAATGCAGAGATCTGCTTGCAAAGGCTGTTTCAGGAAATGGTGGTGGCTCAGTGAGTACGCTGTTAGAGGCACAGAATACTGATGGGCAAACGGCTCTTCATCTTGCCTGCAGACGTGGTAGTGCAGAACTTGTCAGGGCTATATTGGACTACAGGCAGGCAAAAGTTGATGTTTTGGATAAAGATGGTGATCCTCCACTTGTTTTTGCTTTAGCTGCGGGATCTCCAGAATGTGTTCGTGCACTTATTGAAAGAGGGGCTAATGTTAGATCTAGGTTGAGAGATGGTTTTGGTCCTTCTGTTGCTCATGTATGTGCATACCATGGGCAGCCTGATTGCATGCGTGTAAGTCTTCAGATATGAGTCATGTATTGTGGTCATACTTTCATGTTCTTTGTCCTGTTGAAATTGGTCTTAATTAATGACAGGAACTACTATTAGCGGGAGCTGAACCCAATGCAGTGGATGATGAAGGGGAAACTGTCCTGCATAGAGCTGTTGCCAAGAAATATACAGATTGTGCTCTTGTAATATTGGAAAATGGGGGTTGTAGATCAATGACCGTTTTAAATTCAAAAAATTTGACGTAAGTGTTGAGAGTTTCTTTCTAAATCCTTTTTCCTTTTATAATAATATTTCAGAATGGAAAAAATACGTTCACGCTAGAAAATGAAAATATTCTTATCTCGTCTATGTGTTGGGCCATTTTGTTGGAAGGTAGCAATGATGGTTCTGTTTTACATTGTTATCTGTCTAGAAACTGAAGGTGACTTGCTCCATTCTTTTTCTGCTTGTTACATTGTTGTGTGAAGTTAAACGTTCTTTTTGAATTTTATATGAGCACAGCCTTAATCTTGTGCATGTTTTCTGTGGCTCTATTTCTGGTTCTTTCTTTCACATCTTGATTTGCTTAATGTCATAGACCACTGCATTTGTGCGTGGCAACATGGAATGTGGTTGTTGTGAAAAGGTGGATGGACATTGCTTCAGCAGAAGATATCACTGATGCAATTGATATTCCGAGTCCAATTGGAAATGCATTGTGTATGGCAGCTGCTGTAAAGAAAGATCATGAAACTGGTAAAATCTTGGACTAACTTATAATTAATGCCAATGATGAAATTGAATTTATTCAATTCTTTGTTTAGAAATTAATATTTTAGTCCTTGTTTCAATCAATTTTTGTCTGTTGTTGAAGAGGGAAGATGACATGCATACATAAATTTTCACTGTTGTTTAAAGGTGATCAGATGTGTTTGAATCATAGATTGTTATTATCAAAGTAAAAATGAAAAAAAAAATACTAGTTCTAGTCTAAATGTAATTGTTCGTACTCAATTAACTTATAGTATGGATCAGGTTTTAATCATCTGGGTAGTGATTAATATAATTAAAACTTGGAGTCCAATTTTCAACTATAGATATTGCTTTAGTGTCAATCTGTTATGCATATAGACTTTTGATGTTGGTGCCCATTGTAGCTGAACTGTGACAGATGTTCCCAACTTCCAGCCGTACCATATGCTATGACCTATTTAACATAGTGGATTGGAGGGGCAGAGAGAAGGTCGTGAAAATACTTTTGCATTTTTTCTTTCCTTTTAAATTTTGTTTTGGAAGTTTTCCAATTTATGCACTATGTGTGGAAGACAAAGATTTCTTTTGTGTGCAACAAGGATGAAAAATACAAAATACTCTTCAAATGGGCACCTTTTCAACTAGCCTCTAAGATGTCCGCTAGTCTCTTGCCTTGTGTGCTCATCAATTTCTGTTTATGCTATTCTATCTTGATTGGATAAATTTCTCATTGTCTTATTTCTTCCATTTTCATTTAGAAGGGAGAGAATTAGTTCGAATATTGCTTGCTGCTGGAGCTGATCCAACTGCGCAAGATGCCCAGCATGGGCGAACAGCTTTGCATACTGCTGCTATGGCCAATGATGTTGAGTTGGTCAAAGTAAGGCGTATTAGCTTTCTTGCTACAAAATGGAGTCCTTAGTAAAAATAGTTTGCCACAAATATCTTATGCATAGACTTCGGATTTTCCTAAAAAGGTTATTTGATTTGAATGTACATGTAAATTGTTTGATAGATTATTCTTGAAGCTGGAGTGGATGTAAACATTCGGAATGTGCATAATACAATACCTCTTCATGTAGCTTTGGCTAGAGGGGCAAAATCATGTGTTGGATTGCTTTTATCTGCTGGGGCAAGTTGTAATCTGCAGGTATTTTATCAATTCTTTCCAACAGCATTCTGACTCTAGAGGCTGCAAATGCGTGTACTTGTAGATGATCTTGAGATTCACTGATCTTTTGAATGCATTGATTTATTACATTAGTTTCTTTATGTTGCCCATTCATGTTTGTTTCCTTGCGTTTTAGGAGTTTATGTGTACAAATGATGGAAAGTCGGCCATCATGTAATTAATGTCTATTCTTGCTTGTAATTATTAGGATGATGAAGGTGATAATGCTTTCCACATTGCGGCAGATGCAGCAAAAATGATACGTGAAAATCTTGAATGGCTCATCATTATGCTTAGAAATCCTGATGCTGCTGTTAATGCGAGAAACCAGAGGCATGTATTAATTATTGACTTGCCTTTTTTAATTTAGTGTTTTCAACTCTGGATTAGAGTTGCCGTTTAGACGTGACAGATTACTGAGCTAGTAAGTTAGCACTGAAATTTTCAAGTTTTCTTCCTTCTGTTTCTGTATATGTTGGTGACAGTGGTAAGACACTGCGCGACTTCTTGGAGGCTCTTCCTCGGGAATGGATTTCAGAGGATTTGATGGAGGCACTTATGAATAGGGGAGTTCATCTTTCTCCTACAATGTGAGTATACCACTTTCACATCATTATTCTTCCATGAATCATATTTGAAAGTTCACGATGTATATAGATTGTGCCTATTATGTCCCTTTTATTTTGATGCGCATTAGGTTTGAAGTGGGGGATTGGGTGAAATTCAAAAGAAGTGTCACAACTCCTACACATGGTTGGCAAGGTGCAAAACACAAGAGTGTGGGTTTTGTGCAAAATGTTGTGGATAAGGAGAATCTGATTGTGTCATTCTGTACCGGAGAGGTTCGTGTATTAACCAATGAGGTTTCGAAGGTGATTCCCTTAGACAGGGGACAACATGTTCAGCTTAAACCAGATGTCAAAGAGCCAAGGTATAGTACTGGAAGGATATGATTCTACACATTGTCTGGGCACTCCTTCATTGGAAAGTGTCTATTTGCCATAGATTGTATTTAGTTAATAATGTAGTAATGGCTCAAAACTGTATATAATTCAATCGCTTGTGCACGAGCTTTATGTGCCTATTTGAGTTTGCTGGGGAAGAAAATCTATGAATAGCATGTAATTATTTGTTAATATTGGGGGGTTTGTTGTGGGGTGGGGGGTGCGGGGGTGGAGAGCGTTTGTGGTTTGACAGCTTTTGATATATATATATAGCCAGTATGGTGTTGGAAAGCTGAAAGATGGCCTGGGGCAGAAGGCAGTGCTTTTGGGAAAAGCTGCCCAACTACATTTCCAAACAGGTTCTCAGTATCTAAGTAGTTCTTAGCCAGGGCGGGTATGGATCTTACCAGAACTGTTGTAAATGCAGATACTTATTTATAAGAAAGGTTCATGTAGGTACTTATATTATTTTCTAGACGATTGCTGCTCTTCGTATTCAGTCTACATGTATGCCATTGAAATTTATGCATACCTTATCTAATGTCTGAGAAATAATGAAGCTTAACATGATTGTTCTTGAAGCGTTGAGCTCAGTCTAATCATGTTATGAGGTTTTGAAGCATTTAACTGTTTTGAAGGCAAGAATCTTGTCACCTTTTGGCAACACACCCTTGCTAAAATAATGGACTCACAATTCTATGCAAAAGTTGGGTGTGGAAAATTGACGGTTAGTCTTGTTTGTCCTCAGGTTTGGCTGGCGTGGACAATCACGCGACAGTGTTGGAACTGTTTTATGTGTTGATGATGATGGAATTCTGCGTGTGGGGTTTCCAGGAGCATCTAGAGGATGGAAGGCTGATCCTGCTGAAATGGAAAGAGTTGAAGAATTCAAGGTCGGTGACTGGGTTCGTATCCGCCCCACGCTCACAACAGCTAAGCATGGATTAGGATTGGTAACACCTGGGAGCATTGGTATAGTGTATTGTATTAGGCCAGACAGTAGTCTGTTGTTAGAGTTAAGCTATCTTCCAAATCCATGGCATTGCGAACCAGAGGAGGTCGAGCCTGTTGCCCCTTTCAGGGTATGGATTGAAGTTTTGCTTTTTTATTTTGTAGACGGTATTAGAAACTATTTTGATTACCCTGCACTGAATTATTATATTCTTATAGTTATCCAAGTATGATATGCCTATATACGTTTTGAGCATTACAGATAGGCGATCGGGTATGTGTGAAGCGATCTGTTGCAGAACCTAGATATGCTTGGGGTGGGGAGACCCATCATAGTGTTGGAAGAATTAGTGAAATAGAAAATGATGGCCTGCTCATCATAGAAATACCAAATCGACCCATACCGTGGCAGGCCGACCCATCTGACATGGAAAAAGTTGAGGATTTCAAGGTAATAATTTGCTGAAATCATTCCAGTGATGCATCTGCAATATGGTATCATCTTTTACTACACAGATTTATATTCCTCATGGTGAGAGGCTTACTGCATATGTGGTTGCATGATTTGTGAGCAGGTGGGTGATTGGGTCAGAGTCAAGGCGTCAGTACCCTCTCCAAAGTATGGATGGGAGGACATTACGAGGAACAGCATTGGGATAATTCACAGTTTGGAGGAGGATGGTGATATGGGTGTTGCTTTTTGTTTCAGGAGCAAGCCTTTCTGTTGTTCTGTAACAGACGTGGAGAAGGTGCCTCCTTTTGAAGTGGGACAAGAGATACATGTCATGCCTTCCGTTACTCAGCCACGGCTTGGATGGTCAAAGGAAAGCCCTGCAACTGTTGGAAAAATTGTTAGAATCGACATGGACGGAGCTTTAAACGTATGTGTGCTAGCTCAGATTTTTGTTGTTAATTTTTTCCATGTGCAAGCTGTTGCTCTTAAATTGTTTTCCCTGCAAGCCCTGTCTGCAAACTAGCAGTCTGTAAATCTGCTAGACATTGCAAATGTGTTACATAATTGGTAACCAGGATTATTAACTAGTAAGGAGTAGGTGTAAAATAAATGACCTATTAATTGAAATTCATTCTCTTAATTGAATTAATAAGCAATTGTTAGAAACTTATACTGGCTAAAGCATAGTTTGCACTAATATTGGAACCTACTGTCATCTTAGAAGCAAGTTTCATGCATTACAAGAATTATTCAGGGCAACCTTACTTGCAGTTCAATCAGTTAGGGAGTAAACTGGTGGTAAAATAGGACAGTGAGTTTCATGATCAGGAGTTTTGGATTCCTATGCAGGTAAAGGTTGCTGGAAGACACAGCTTGTGGAAAGTTTCTCCAGGAGATGCAGAACGGCTTTCAGGATTTGAAGTTGGTGATTGGGTACGCTCAAAACCTAGCCTCGGGACCAGACCAAGTTATGATTGGAATAGTATTGGGAAGGAAGGGTTAGCTGTTGTGCATAGTGTACAAGAGACAGGTTATTTAGAGCTGGCTTGTTGTTTCCGTAAAGGAAGGTGGATTGCTCATTATGCAGATGTTGAAAAGGTTCCATGCTTTAAAGTTGGGCAGCATGTCCGTTTTCGAACTGGATTAACTGAACCAAGATGGGGGTGGAGAGGAACGCAGCCTAGTTCTAGGGGCATAATAACTAGCATTCATGGTGATGGAGAAGTAAGGGTTGCCTTCTTTGGCTTGCCTGGATTGTGGAGAGGAGATCCTGCAGATCTTGAGGTTGAACAGATATTTGAAGTGGGAGAATGGGTGAGACTGAAGGAAGTTGCTGGTAGCTGGAAATCTACTGGGCCAGGCAACATTGGTGTTGTACAAGGTATATGCTATGATGGAGATGAATGGGATGGAAGCTGTTATGTGGGCTTCTGTGGGGAACAAGAAAGATGGGTGGGACCAACTTCTCATCTTGAAAGAGTGGAAAGGCTCAATATTGGACAGAAGGTTAGGGTTAAACTATCTGTTAAACAGCCAAGATTTGGGTGGTCAGGTCATACTCATGCTAGTGTTGGGACAATTGCTGCAATTGATGCTGATGGAAAACTTAGAATATATACTCCAGTGGGCTCCAAAACTTGGATGCTTGATCCATCAGAAGTGGAGTTGGTGGAGGAGGAGGAACTTCGCATTGGAGACTGGGTGAGGGTAAGGGCATCGGTATCAACGCCAACACACCAGTGGGGAGAGGTTAATCATTCAAGCATCGGGGTGGTGCATCGTATGGAAAATGGGGAATTATGGGTTGCATTCTGCTTCATGGAGAGGCTGTGGCTTTGCAAGGCGTGGGAAATGGAGAGGGTTAGGCCATTCAAAGTGGGGGACAAGGTGAGAATTCGAGAAGGGCTTGTAACACCACGGTGGGGGTGGGGAATGGAGACTCATGCAAGCAAGGGCAGTGTAGTTGGGGTAGATGCAAATGGGAAGCTAAGGATTAAGTTTCAATGGAGAGAAGGAAGGCCTTGGATAGGAGATCCTGCCGATGTTGTTCTTGATGAGAGTTAAACTATTGACTGAGGTGCTGGAGTGGTATCTCCATGTGTTATGTCTTTCTTTTGGTTGGTTCAATCTATAATTCCTTGGCCTCTTGGCACAGAGGTGAGGCAATATGTTTCGGCTGCAGTATGCAATCTGTGAAACCAGGGTCTTTAGATTTGACTGCAGTGCCTCAGTAACAAAACAAGATTTGTTTATTGTTAATAAACAGAAGAATTCAGAGGATGGATACTGGGACCAGCGAGGAAAACTGGCTTGCCTCAATGTTAATTATAGGAGATGACAAAACAGGCAAGGAAAAGATAGTTGTAGCCATTTGTATCTTATAGATAATGGTAGCTAATGAGCCTTTTTTTTTTTTTATGACGTAAATATGTCATGTAATTTGTACAAACTGAAACCATATAAATCTCGTGAGTTATTGCCTTTTCTGAGTTATTTTATTGCATTCTTTCTATTCACTGCCTAGTATTATGGTTCTTTCACTTGACTCTTTCTAAGCACTACCCAGCTTGGAGCAAAATCTGATTATCGTGTTCTGGATAGACTAGTGTCCTAGTGTTTTTGACATAGTTGTAGCAGAAGGTATTCTTGTGCCTTGCAATATTGGATTTCAATGGTCAATCTGAATGCACTAAACCAGTTTAAAGCTCGAATTGAACAGGAATAAGTGCATAAAATGTTGGTTGCAAGAGGATTGGTATTTGAAATCCTTTTCTGTTTGAACTTTTCAAACATTTTAATTGTTCCATAATGAAGGGCATTTTAATGGACTAATCTCTAACAAATGATACATGAATGAGCATCTATAACTACCGGAGCAAATGACCGGGGATTCAAATGCACTGTCAGTAACATAGACAATACTGAAACTTACAAAAATAAAGTAACTATATGATCCTAAAATGTTGCAACTACTCTGTTGGAATGCTGAAGAAAGTCACTGCAGCAACTATCAGGGATCTGTGAGCATGAAGTTTTTCTTTACGCGCACAGCCATCTATCTAAATGGCGTGACTGCATATCTGTAGTTTACATCTTATGTGCAAGCCACGCTGAGAACTGCTTCAGAGCCTCTTCCATCCATTTATGTCGGCAATTTTCAACTGCTTCCGATATAGTCAACCAACTTCTTGTTCTGGTGCTCTGTTCGGGCCATGAATTAAGCTCCTCTTTGACATACAAAGCAAACATTGACGCTTTACATAAACCTTCTGGGCAACACTCATCTTGTAGTGTTTTACTTTTGAAGTGATAATCCCCTATGAAATCCTGAAACGAAGAGATCAAAACAAGACTAGGCCCAGTTGGAATCTTGAAACAAAAAGATGCAAGAGCAATTACTCAAACTATTAAATACCAATCCCAATAAGATGCTCGGACTTAATAGAGGCATTCTCATCTTTAGTTGATTGCCGGTAATATATAGGTATATTCCAAACGCCTATCATATGTAGAATTACCATGACCCACTGTTAAAATCTGAGGTAAAACAGAGTTGATTTTCCTTCTTTCTATAATCACATTATCATTTGAGTGAAACATCTATGCATGTCAGCAGAGTTATGTAGCTAATGCCTGATTCATGTCTACCACCTAGTAACTGGTAAGAAATCAGTTCTCTAACAGATAGTTATGAATCAAGAAAGAATATTTTACAAAGGATTCATGCTTGTAATAAAAAATAGTGGAGTATCAGTTAACGGTAACTGATCTACCTTATTTTAGAAGACACCTTATCCTACCAAAAGGTCAGACTCACTTACTCCTGCAAGTGCACTGTTTTGCAACCTAAGTCTGCTTAGTTACAGGAACAAGGGCATGGGAATGTGGATGGTCTTACATTCCTCCAGATTCCTCACACTGGCATCAATGCAGCAACGCTATCAGGTAACAAAAGAGTTTCATTCCTGAGTTCCTCCTTTCATTTTTCTTTTAAGCTATTAAGCAACCAAGTGATAATGAAAAGCAGATCCTCATGCCTTGCAAAAGGACCTTGAAAATGTCAATTTGGTGCACTTTCACTTTAATTTTTTGTCCCTCTGATATAAGCAAATTATGATGGATCCATATCATTGGACGTCTCAGTCGAACTTCTAGACATTGTGAAATTAAAGACTGCTGCTTGGTTTAAGAAAATGTCCCTTAAACTTCATATTGCTATTGCATTATCATATATCCTTGTTCCGGCTACACTGCTGTAATTATCATGCTAGAGAAAAGCCCGTAGAGGACACTTCATTCCAACTATGTTTATATTTCCAAAAGTTACTACATTTTACTAAATTTTCTTTAATTGCCAAAGCAAATAACACTGAAGGGCGTTGCAAGTAATAAGTAAAATGATAAGGAGAAATCAAACAGCATGAAAATAGAATCTTATTCAAACATAATTTGTCAAGGGAGAAGATAATAAAGCATTAAGAGATATGAAAATTTACAGAAAAGATAAACTAATTGCAGAGAAATTGTATTCAGCGTCTGATATTTTCAATAACAAGGGAGCAAATGAATTGAAGTAAACCCTTACCATTAGATCACCTCGAACGCCAGCTTCCTCAATAGCTTCCCTTATTGCAGCCTCCTCAACAGTTTCATCATTCTCCCATCCTCCCTACGAGTAAATTATGATGGAAAAAAAATTAAGAAAATGACTGCAATTTTATTCACACCATCAGCATAAGTCCTCTACTAGAATCCATATATGCTACATCAACAAACAAAAACTAATGAGCGACAGGATATAACCAAATTTTACATATCCCTCTTTGGCAGCTAATTAAATTGTGCACAATGCATGTTAACTTTGCCAATAAAGTGAAGCCCCATAGTCAAAACTTCCAACAGATTAACAAGTAATGCAAAAGATTATCTCTCTTTCAGTTGCTTTAGCATATGTGTAATGGTGCAGTAATGTTCAATCAAAACTTGATAACTACAGAAAAACCGAATGAAGCAAGAACAAGAACTGAATTCATTCTGGAAAGTTTATATTAGCAATAAAAGCTGTAAATATAGATTGCATAAGGAAGAAAATACGGATAGAAAAGGCCAGAAAAGCGTTTTATGACTCTATACCTTTGGAAACAGCAGACCTGGTCCACTAGTTGAGTTGATCATAAGAACTTCAACAAGCTTCTCAGCATCAGCATCACCATTTTCATCGTGATCTCTGTACCTAAAAGGAATACACCTGCCAATAAAACATTCTGAATTAGTGACTCAAAATTATATAGAGTGTTTTGGCGCTATCTGTCAAAGACAGCAATTTTTTCACATTGAGTCACTATACAAGCAAAACAACATGGATTGCTAAGAATACAAAAAAAATCATATCCAAAGATGCATATAAAAAGTTTGATAGGAAAATGTGGAGGGAAATGAAAACCATATGAATGAAATCGGAAAATCTCCCTTAACATCAGGAAGCACAACATGAAATTGGCTTTAGCATATGGCTTCATTCGTTGAATTTAGTTAAATTAATGAGAGAACAGAAGAGGAAGAATAAGATGGAGTTCATGAGTAATGCAAGAAAAGAAATTTGGATACTTCACAAGCAAGGTTCAAAAACAGTTTCCTTGTCAATGATGTGTTTAGGAGAACAAGCAAATTAATTAATATGATGATTCCATATAAATCAACCAATATGCCATTAGCTATTAAATTTCAAAAAGCCTTATTGAATATGATAATGGATTTCTTCAAGAATTACTCCTCACAAGCCCTCCAATTAGCGCCGTTTGTCTTCATTCTACAACCAATTGCATAATCAATAATCCTCCAAATCATCAAGGAAAGAAAATTGATATAAACAGGTCCCACCAATCTATCAAAAGAAAAACTTATCCAGAATTATCAATTCAAAAGTGTCCTAATTACTACTAGAAAAATAACCCATTAATCCCTACAAAGTCAAAAATGTACCAATCGAACAACGAAGTGATACAAACATTATTGCTCCAATCCGACATTCAACCTATGATAAAGAAAAGTTAAAGAGACAACACATTAAGTGACAATGACATTAGCAAACACTGACAATCAAATAAATCATCATATCCATAGCACAAGTAGATATACCTATACAATACACCAAGCTATATACAAAAAACATATATATCCACACAATTTTTTTGACATAAATCATGAAATACCCGGCGACAAGGCGACAACCGCCCTCGTAGCGCTGCTGATGCCGACCTGTTCGGGCCACCAATTCAGACATAATAAGAAACAAATCTTTCCTTCTTTCCCTTCGTCAAAATCCAATCTTTCTATAATGAACAAAAAATGTCATCGATTCTCCCATTGGGTCTATTGAAAATCTGAGAAATACTTATGCATGAAGAGAATAATATCTCCGGCATTGCTTGTCTTCGTCTAGATTGTGATGGTTAATGCAATGTGACACGATCTAATGGCTATGATTTTGTAGTCTGTTGGATTGTGTATTTAGGTTTTAGTTAGAGAAAAGAAAGGGAAAATTGGCAGAAAAAGTGAAAAAGAAGCAAACTTTTTTAATCCCTGTGATTCGTACAGAGAAGGAGAGAGAGAGAAAGTGGAGTTGTTTAGAGATGGAGAGAGAAAAAGAAGGCATTAGCAGAGGCTTAAAAGGAGAAGCGGATGAACCGGATCGGATCGGACGGTGGGGGCGGTCAAAGTCACGTGAGGTAGTGGGTCCAATCAGTGGTCGGGCCTACAATCAGAGGCGCAAGTAGAATGGGTTAGCCTAGAAACCGTGATTATGAGCTGACGTGTCTTTTATTTTCTTTTTGGATATATAGTTTTATCCCTCCCCTTATTATAGTCTGAAATTTCGAGTACTCATTCGGCATATATAAAATATGTATTATTAAATTAAATTAAAAGATATATATATATAGTATGTTTTAATTTAATAATTTATGTTTTATACGTATTGAAATACGAAAGTATCGAATCATAGTCTCTAAATTCATGTGCTAATTTATTCTTTAATTTAGTAATTTTAAAGGTGTACTCTAAATAGATAACAATTAATTAATAACGTTTAATGTATTAAATATTTTTAAGAAATTTAAATTGTACGTTAAAACAAAGAATCATTAAATTTTGATTTTTATTATTTAAATGACACATAAGAGATAATTATAAAACGAAATACTAATGTGATACATTGAAATTTAAAAGTATTATATTATCATTATTGAAATGTAAAATTCAAAGTCAATACTCTTTACTTTTTACATGTGTTTATGTGTAAAAAGTGGTATCCTTTTCAATTAATACTCGAGTAACATGAGGAGCAATTTAGTATTAAAATTAAAACGAATATTTGGTGTATTTTGATAAAATGAAAATATTTTTACTAATAATAAAATAACATTCTTTTAAAGATATTCGATAAAATTGGAACGGTACAAAATTAATCAAAAATAACTATGTTTAAGAAAACGAAAGTCAAATTAGGAAGCAAAAACTAGGTGAAGATAGAAACCTCGGACAGGCCGAGTCAAATTCAGCCAGCTGCTGTATATTCTGACTCGTCATTAGGCTCACTTGGGTGATTGAGGCAGCCTTTGGAGAGTTTTTGTGGATATATGAGATGCCCATATAATTCATGAACCAGCCCAAAATCTACACTCGGGTCCATAAATCCAAGGAGGGATACACCTTCAAGCCCAAATTCATTTATATTTTTTTTTCTCATGGTCGTGTTAGAGGTTTCGACATTTGTAATTAGACTATATAGATTTAATGCACGAAAAAAATCATGCAAATAAATTAAAGCAGTAAGATAGTAACTAAGCAGTGAAAAGTAAGATAGCAATCACATCGAAACAAGATAATGACAAGGTAAAATGATAATGGTCGTGCTCGGGCACCAATGAAATGATGAAACATTAAACCAGATCAAACCATGTGTTGAAAATTAGAATAGAAACAATGAACAAGTAGCCAAATAGCAAAGGAAATGCGGCTTAAACAAAGTACATTTACAAACTAAGGTACATCTGCAAATCAAATTAATAATAATAATAATAATAATTATCACCAGGTGAATAAATTAATAATAATAATAAAAAAGGATCAAAATTATCAATCTTATTTGAAATGTACCATTTGCTTTCTGGGTCTCGACTTTAATTATTTGGTTAAAGACAAATTCGCCACAACTCAACGTGAAAACAGACGATAAGAAAAGGACTTTTTTTTTTTTTTTGGGTGAAAAGGACTATGTAAAACATTTGTTTTACTTTACTGAACTATAAGATTAGGTTGTACTGAAATTTTTTAATGCTTCAATTCATTTCAGTGAACATACACAATAATTTAATAGTTGAAATTAATGCGGAGCTATCTATTTTTGACATTTGGTTCGAAAAATATAAAAAAAAGAGTTAAAATTTTTGATGTTCAGATTATGATTCTCATTAGAGGACTATAGCTTCACTCTATTTTTGTGCCTGAGTTATTGTTCTCGTATTCATAATAGTAGCACTTTAATTCAAAATTCATAATTTATTATAGACAGATAGATTTTATATTAAAATGAATTGTGACTTTTAAATTAAAAGATTATTATTTTTAATTTTAGATATTTGTGCTTATCAATTTAATTTTAAGAATCTTCACGATGCTACTTATTATATAATACATTATATTTTTAAATTAGCCCAAGTTAAGGTTGTTTTTTAAACAAAAAAAAGAGAAAATTTTGGTTAAGAAGGATGAGAAAATAGAGCTGAGTACTGAAACTGAACCATGTAGTATGGACGGCGACCATAGGGTGAATGAAATTTTTGGGAAACAGAGACGTAGGCGCGTGGGATATGTAAGTTCAGATACATTGCACACATGTTTTTTCCAAAAAATAAAAAAAATATATATATATCATAAATTTTTTTACTGGAAAAGAAAAGAAAAGAACAGTGCAAGTGTACCAACTTGGACGTATTCCTTTTCTTTTAAATTCAGAAAAATCAGAAGAAATGAAATCAAAACTTGCATGTGAATCATATCTAAAGCCATCAACTTTCTTTTTATTATGTTTTTTGAAAGATATTATTTAAAGTAGGTGTGTCAGACGCGCCAGCTCTGAGAGGCTTTTGACGTCTCCAAGCATGCATTGAACTGAGACGCTATGGGTTCAGCGTTTGAGATTTTTTGTAAAATAATTAAAAAAAAAAGATTCATGACGGAATTGAGGTTGATTTTTTTTTTTTTGATCTTTTGATAATATTCCTCCGTTTTGCGTAATCTCATCGACGGAGCAATGCTTCCATGATTTGGGTTATTGGGTCTCCTGCCATTCTTCGATTTATTTTTGGGGCATCATCTTTATTTAATTAATTAATTAATTAATTAATTCCTTTTCTCTCTTGACAATTTAGACATATTCTATATTTTGATATATTTAAATTATAAATTTATTTGAAAAGTTTTCGAATTGGATATTTTAAGAAATTTATATCAGCATTGGAGAGTATAAATAGTACTATGACAAACGGTAGTATAAGACCAGTTGTTGGTTTTGGTATCATATTTTTAAATGAATAGAATTTATGGCAATTGAGGTAAAAGTAAATTTTTATTTTTTCATTTATATTATTTGATTGTAATTTAAAATGAGTAAAAAATTAAGAATAAATGAAAATGGAGAAGAATGAAAGAGTAAATTTAATTTATTTATCTCGTATATTGATTTCCTACTCGTTTTGTGACTTTGATAAGATTGTTCTCTATAGAATCAATTAAAATAGACTGATTTGATTTAAAGATAGTTGTTAAATATATTTTTTATAATTAATATGTATATTTTAAAGTCATTGATCTTTATGGCATTTAAAATATTTTAATTACTACGGTCAAAATATAAAAAAAAATTGACCATTTACTTTTTTTCCATTGATTAAATTCTAATATTTTGACTAATTAAATGATACAAGGGTTTAAAATTTTGGTACAATGTTAAAAAAAGTATTTGATAATTGTTGTCACATCTTTTTCATTATAATGAAAATTATTATGTCTGTTCACTCATGATTGTAGGCATTTATCTCTTTTTTTTTTGGTCATAACGCATGCTTCATTAATTTTTTTTTAAATTTATTTCTTAAATGTATAAGAAAAAATTTGTAT
>CANXYI010778469.1:0-11468 GCA_948208565.1 Hura crepitans | reverse complement strand
TAGCATCACCTTAATACCAAACTCTAACTCCCATTATGGTGGCAAACCAGGTAACTCATCTGGGAAGAAATCCTCAAACTTGGCTACAACATGAATCTGACTTACTTCTGATACTTCCTTTCTAGTGTCAACCACATATGCAACGTAAGCTTGATAACCCTTTTGCATCATCCTTCTAGCCACAACTACTGATACAATATTAGCCATGCAATTTGATCTTTCACTCATCACTATCACTTTTGATCCATCGCTAGCTTGTAACGTGATCTTCTTCTTCTTGCAATCTACTATGGCATGATACTTGGACAACTAGTTCATGCCCAAAATAAGATCAAACTCATTGAATGGCAATTCAATGAGATCCGCTAAGAAAACATATCCTTGTGCTGACAAAGGACAATCTCTAAACACTTTGTTCATTATGATGTGTTGTCCAATAGGATTGCTAACCAACATATCAAAACCAAGGTCATCTTACACTAAACCCCGATTTATAACCTGTGATGCACAGATATAAGAATGTGTGGACCATAAGTCTATCAGTGCTAAAGTAGGTAAATCAAAGATATGGAATGTACCCGCTATAACACTTATGGCATTTACCTCCTCTCTAGCTCGGATGGCCTACTGCCTGGCTAGAGCTCTACTCTCTAACTTGTCCTTCTAACTAGCCCTAGCTCTGCTCCTAACATCTCTCTTATCCTACTTCTATTAAGGATCATATAGTCTCACTGGGCAATCTCTCTAAAAATGCTCTCTAGAGCCATAACCCCAGCAAATTCCTATTCTATTCTTCCAACAAACACCATAGTGTTTCTTGAGACAAGTCTAAAAAATTGGAGTTAGAACACTACCAGTAGTAGACCTCAGAGCACTGGAGATCTAAGTCTATGCTCTAGAACCCTGTCCTAATCTCTGAGATCAATCTAACTTCTTATCCTGTTGATGCTTGGACTGACCCCCTATCTATTTCTTATCAGTTGTATAACCAAAACTGCCATGTCTTTGGCTAAAGGACCTTTTCTTCAAGCTATCTCTCTTTTATTTCAGCTGATTCACCATCGCAGTGGTATGACAAACTGCTATCAATGCTAAAAGATCCTCGATATGCATTGGAGCAACCTATTACATAACATCTAGATTCAACCCTTTCTCAAACTTCTTGTAACAGTATTTTTCTGTAGACACCACTGCCTTAGCATATCTACTTAAACGAGCAAACTCTTTCTCATACTCAAATATGGACCTATGCCTCTGCCTCAAATCCATAAACTCCTAATACTTTTAATCCAGATAATACTTAGTTATATACTTCTTCTTGAATTCTTTAAGAAAGAACTCCCAAGTAAGATCATCATATGCCTTATGCTCTGTAGTGGCCTCCCACCACTTTAAAGCTTCTTGTAACAACATAGAAGTAATACATGTAATATACTCCTCCTGAGGACACCTTAGCTACTACATAATCTTGAGCATCTAATCTAGCTAATACTCAGCTTTACTCAACTCATCTAGCTCTTTACCTTTGAAGTACTCAGCCCAATTCTTCAGTAACCATTCCATGTATGTCTTCTGGAAAGCCTACTACTCTCAAGGTACTAGAGGTGGAGCTATGTACATCGTGGTGACTATAATAGCAACAGCTATAGCAGCACCATCACTTGCCTAATAGACTTTAACATAATCTCTAGCCAAGCCAGCTGACCCTGTTGTCCAAGTGCAATATGTCCCACATCACTAACGGTTACATGCTCTGGTTGTGCCCCTCCTTGTGCAACAGTCGTAAAAGCATGGCTCTCTACTTCTTCTTCTTCACATCGGGTCACACTACAACTCATCTGTATATCTTGTAGGTAAGAGAAATAAATTATAACCCTACATGTAAAGTGTTATGATGTAAATATACTATAGTGCTCTTGTTAACCTATAAGTTTAGAAAAAAGCCTAAACTAGAGCTCTAATACTACTAAGTGTAGCACCCTCTACCTGAACCGTACACCGAACCCGAGTAGGGAGCACCACAGCAAATCGATATCCAATTTTGCTACCCATAAAACCTAATTAATTTAAAAATTTTTGTTAAATGAACAATTCCTTAACTTATGGAGTTGTAAAAACATTAAAAATCATTTGGCACGCTTTACAAGGCAACTAATGGGATCATCGTGTCAAAAATTTGGCAGTATAACTACTATACCAAGACACTTTCCCAAATAGTAAACCTGTTAAAAACACTTTTATAAAAGCATACAACACATCTCAACATAATATGGGTCCTCCTAAACCTCTAAACTTCATCAGAAAACATAGAACCTCAGGGTCAACTCAAACAGCAATCTCACATGCAACATCACAAGTTATCACATAATCCATGCAAAAAATTAAAGCTTTTACAACATTACAGTTTTAGTTACAAAACCAAACCCAAAGTTTATAGATTAGGCCCAATTCCTTTGGAATCACAAGAGCAACAATAATATTATTTACATCCATATCATTTTACAAAAAGAAAGCAAATATACCCAAAAAGGGTAATCTTTGTGTTCTCCTGTGGGATAGAAGCTTTGACTCTAATCTGCAACTCTGTTACCTATGCATCATAAATAGGCAATGCGCTAAGCTTTTGCTTAGTGGTGTAATCACTTTAACTAGGTATAGCAATTTAAGTGCATACTTGCCTTTAATAGCCCATAGTCTATATTATATCTCTAATCACAATAGAATTATTCTTAACATGATTAAAAACAACTGTTACATATGAAATACTCATATATTGGTCATAAACATACATATGCTCCCTTTTACATGGTAACGAGCATAACAACATGCATTTTAATCCATTACCATACATATGTATCATTACTGCATATTCAGGTTCCAAGACCCTCTATGCACCAACCAATCAATAATATAAGCATAAAACTCAACATTATACTACATATATCATAATAATGGTTTAACCCGACATTATGCTAAAAACATCAATTTCACGCATAATACATCATTTATTATTTTACACTTAATTATGCTAGAACCACAATTATCCTTTTTATTATAATTATTTGTTTGATTTATGGCCATACTAAAGAGATAACTATCCAAGACTGGATAACGGATAACAATGCAGTCGAAGGTGCTAACACCTAAGGGGTGTAAACTAGTGTACTCGAAGGCACTAGTATCCATAGATACAAACACATTAGCCCATAGGCTTAGCATAATGTAGTGCAAAAATAGTGGTCTAAAGGCCTAGTGCCCAACGACACAAAAATACAAGTGACTCGTAGGCCTATTACCCAAAGGTAAACATTACAAGTGCTAATCTTAGTTGACTGGTCAACCTATCTAAACTAGATTGTCTAAATGTACAGGCATCATTAAACTCATTAATTATCTCATTTTAATCATTTTAAAACACATAATGTAGTTTATGTCACCTCATGCATAAACGTATCACAATGACCATTTCGCATCTTGGCAAGGCTTAAACACTCATGCTAAGTAGCATGTGTTAATTAAAACATAGCATAGCTAAAATTAGGCTTATATAAGCTCAAAGATACCTAGTGGCCATATTGCCTAGGTGTAAAAGTTAAAAAACTCATCCGACATCATAATCACGTGTTTGACCATTACTTTCATCATTAACATGCATTATAATGTCTAATGCATCATGGTTATGCACAACAATCACATATAGTGTTACTTACCATTTCACACATAATAGCGGTATTTAGAGATAAGCATGCATTATATGCCTATATACACATCAATAAACCATACGAGATTCAAGTTGGCATTTGGACGCAACTACACATACATATGCCTTCTAGTCATCACATGTGCACATACAGAATGGCATTTAAGCATAAAACATCACATTCAAGTCATTACTATACACAAGTCACGAACACACACATATGCATGAATGAAATTTAGCCTCCATATGCCCAAGGCCATTAAAACACACATACTTTCTCATTTGCAATTTTAAATCATGTTTAAATGCTTAAAAACACATCCATATACTTCAACTAGCATTTATGATTATATAACGGCGATATATGCCTAAAATTCATATAAAGCCATTCATTACTTAATTCCTCCATAAATGTGCATCGCACATGCTTAACATGTTCTAGCCATCACATTACATATATGCAACATCAACCAATCATATTTTCATCAACCATATCATTTATTAGGCATTAATACAATTAATAGCATTTATTGCTATCATGTAACTATATGGCATATTGAAATTCATGCAATTTTAACTCAACTTAATGTGATTACACATACCAAACTCAATTGTACGGGATGCTCGATGCCGGCCTAAACCTTCTCTTTGCCTCAGGAGGCTCAGGTCGATGTTTTGCCTACAAATTCAAAAGGGTACAAAACTCAAAAATTAATATAAAAGTTAAAAAAATATTCTGAGCCTCTATATAAGCTCTACGACACCTTAGGAACCTGCGAAAAATAAAATTAGTGGAAAAGAAATACTCGAGTGTCGGGAGGTCACTATTCACCATGGGAGACTTCTTGATTTTTCTCTCAAAATACTCTATTTTTCCCAGTGATTTTGGTGTCCATGAATTCGTCTTAAGACACACTTCATTTTAGGTATAATTTTTTGAGATAGGCTTATGTGTGGAAGAAGAAAAAACAAGGGAGAGGGAGAGGAAGATGGTGTTGGCAATTGGATGGAATTGGGGAGGGAAATGGAGTGATTTGGAGGGAATGGGAAAGAAAGGGGTATTTATAGTTTTTGAAAATTATTTTCCCTAAAACTTCGTAAAATTTTTATCCCCTCTCGAAAAACCAAAATTCCCTCATTTCATTCCTTAAAATTGGATAAATTAAGGTCTTAAATCCTCCCAAAATATTGAGCCCAAAAAATGAACATAACCCAAAAAATTAATGCATTTTATTTTTCAAAAATTCAATAAAAATACTTCCCAATCTCAAAAAATTTTGATTCCAAAACCAATGGACTATTCAAAATATTTGAATATCATATTGTAGCATTTTTAAATTATTTTGAGCAAATTTTAATTTATTTTACGGTTCAACTTTGCCTACAGCACTATTCATAAAACACTGTCGTAAAATCTTATTTAGCGTTTTTAATCATCCAAAAAACTTTAGATTAGCTTCAAACTTTGCCCAAAATTCTCTCATAATTAATACTATCCATTGGTACATTTAGTGTGACTCGGGTTTCGGGAAGCACTATTCACCTCGGGAAGTACTATTCACAGAAGTTGGGATTTTAAGGTTGTTACAGTTCAGCTGTTTGTAATTAATACATAGTCAAAGTGAGCCATCCTTCTTGTTTACAAACAACACAGGTGCTCCCAAAGGTGAAACACTAGGTTTACTGAAACTCTTATCCAATAGTTCCTATAGTTGCACCTTTAATTCTTTCAATTCAACAGATGTCATTTGGTGAGGAGTAATAAAAATAGGAGTTATACTAGGATATACCTCAATTTCAAAATCAAACTCTCGCTGTGGAGGCAAACTTGGCAACTCATCAAGAAACACTTAAGGAAACTCAAACACTATTGGAATTTGTTCAAGCATTGGGGTGGAAGCATCAGTGTCAATGATATGTGCTAAGTAAGCTTCATATCCTTTTTAGATGAGTTTCCTTATTGTAATAGCCGAGATGAGGTTATTCATAAAGTTTCTCTCACCCATAATTGTCACTGTCTGTCCCTCTATAGTATGGAGGGTCAGCCTCTTATTTTTATAGTTAAGTATAACTTGATGTTCAGATAACCAGTCCATTCCTAGAATTATATCAAATTCATGGAAAGGTAATTCAATCAAATCTACAGGAAATAGACACTCTTGGATTACTAAAAAACACTGTCTATATACCTTGTTCACATTCACACTCTGTCCTATAAGATTACTAACTTGTATGTCTATGTTCAGATGCCCAAATTTTAGTCCTTTATCATGTGCTAATGTGCACATATGAATGTGTGGATCTTGGGTCTTCCAAAGCCAAAACTAGAACATCAAATAAATAAAAAGTACCGATTATAATTTCTAGTGTTGTTGCCTCTTCTCTGGCTCTGATAGCATACTATCTAGTTAGGGCACGAGCTTTTAATCTAGTCCTTTGATTAGGACTAGGTTGATCCCCTCTACTCTGCCTTTAACCTCTATTTTGAGGTGTAACTATGGATGCCTTAGTATGAGCACCCTCGAACTATCTTTGAGGACACGCTCTCTGGTAGTGTTCCTTAGCACCACAAGTAAAACACTCTCCCCTTCTAGCCAACCTACACAGCCCTTAATGCCTCTTGTGACAAGTATTATAGGTCGAGGGTCCATTCCTATTACCTAGTAGACCAGGAGTATTAGTAGCTCTTAGAGGTAACTAGGGTCTAACTATAGAAGCTTTCCCAGATCTCTGGGATTGTGTCTATCTCTATGCCTGATGCACTAACTGGGACTAAAATGGTGCTTCTCTTCTTCTCTTACTGTCACATGGGGCTACACTAGACTACCCTACAGTAAACTATCTCTTTCTCTAAAAGAAGTCTCTCTTTTCATGTACCATCTCCTCTATGTCATAGGTAGATGCCATTAATATAGCAAAGTCTGTTACCCTCGAGTTTGCTATCTATATCCTTAAGTCCACATTCAACCATTTTAGAAATCTCTTACACTTTTCCTTTTCATTGGGAATGAACTCCTTTGCATATCTATTTAATCGAGTAAAATCCTTCTCATATTTAGCCACTATCCTCTTGCCTTATTTCAAATCTAGGAACTCTTACCTCCTATTGTCTTTGTAAGACTCAAGGATATACCTCTTTTGAACTCTATCAAGAAGAACTCCTAGGTGAGATCTATCACTGCTCTTCTCTTCTTGATAGTATCCCATGAATGGAATGCTTCTTCCTATATGAGGGAAGTTATACACTTTAAACTATCCTCTTCTGAACACTCTAGTTGTTCTAAAATTCTAAAGGTTCTCTCCAACCAATACTCTGCTCGTATTGCATCATCCTCCTTCGTATCCAAAAAATCCATAGCCCCATTCTTTTTAATTCTCTCTAATAGTGTCTTTTATATAGGAGCAGGTGGTGATAGAGGTACTGGAGCTAGTGGAGATGGAACAATAGCTGTAGAGGTATGTCTTAATAAATTAACTATCTATTATAACAAAGCTAGAGATGCTTCTACCTATGGCTATGGCTGAGGTTGTGGCCTATGTACAGCATCACTAAGCTCAGGAGTAGCTACATTATCTACCCCCTGTATTATAGTTGAAGCATAACTAGCTACTTCCTCTACTCTTTCCTCAGGTGGTTTATCAACCATTTTGAATTACTACAGAAATTACAAAACTTATCAGCCTTTGTGTAGTGTAGCATAGTAGCATAATCATTCCTAGACTCTAGCACTCATGTAAAATACCTAAGAGAATTAAACCTATACTCTGATACCACCCAATGTGACACCCCCTACCTGATCTCTGAGGAAATCTAATAAGTGGTGTACTTCCTATAGGTCACCCATCCTTAGAATTCCCCAGGGTCTATTCATTTAACACTTATAGAAATCCAAATAGTAAATAAGACTGGTCCTAAATTAGGTATCTAACTTTACATCATGTTTATCATGCCGATGTCATACTAGAATTCCTTTAATAGACTTTTCTTATGTTTGGAAAAATTTAGACAACACAACGGCTACCCTGGGACATTCTAAAATTTTTTTCACCTGTGAAAGCACTTCTAAAGGTAATGTTATCCATCAACCTCCTTTTGAACTCTTCTAGTCCCCCAAATCAAACATCCAACACATATAAGTCACACATAGCAACACTTAAGGCCTCAGGCCCACATCTGTCAAAAGTCATATTTAAAGTCATTCAACAAGCTACCTGATTAAGCATAACACTTCTTATCTTTATAATTATAGACATATATAGATAATACAGGTTCTAAGCATGTTGACCTATACCTACAATATTTATATGAGTGCCACTACCCTAAAAAAAGAAACTCTATTTACCCTTCAACAATACTGCTACTTTGCACGATCTCCAAAGCTAGTCTATTTATCCTTGCTACCTGTGCACCATAACACGAGTACACTAAGTATAAACTCAGTGGTGAATTTAAACTATTCAAATCATGTTAAATACATAGGTAAGCATGTTGTGATAATATACTAGTTAAAATGCAATGTATAGATGATATGTCAAGTGATTTATGCTGTTCAAGTGATATGCCATTTTATCCATTAATTACCAAAATGCCACTCTACTGTCTATATTTAATTCTTCAACTTCATTTGTCAGTAATCATTTAGAACTTGTATTATACATTAATTTAGTTAAATTCCATAGGCTCGACTAGGTAGATGACACTTACAGACACTAGACTGAGGGGGAGCTAAAAGAGTATATAGTGGCCCACATTTTGGACTCGACCGCTGCATCGACTTGAGATAGTCATAGGGATCAATTCATAAGAACCTCCTAGAATTAAGTAACAAAACACAAGGATTAGTCTGTAGACCTCTTAAAGCAATTTATCATTATCATCATGTCAAATTATTCATCTTTGTCTGCCTCGCAGACTAATGTAGTGGCCCCTCTAGGGACCTTCACTGCTGTATTGGCCTAGTCTGATACACTAATAAAAAATGCTAGCAATATAGTGGTCTGCCTTATAGACTAGTGCAGTGGCCTAATTATGAACCTCAGTCGCTACACCGGCCTAGTTTAATAAACAAACAGTTTAACAGCTGCTAATCCCTAAGTTAACCAGTTAACCCATCTAATGGGCGTCTAACTAATGGGTTATTTGACTTTATTTTATGTTTATTTCTTTACTGATCATCTATTTATAATATTTAAAAGTGAAAAACATATAGTTATTTATTTTTCTACACATTTGATTTTTGACCTGGACAGTGACAGGTCATTTTTAACCCTACCAGATAATTAGGTGTTAATTTTTTGAGATATTTTAGGGCACTGTCTTAGGCATAATTAAGGCCATATCAAATCTAGTCTAGTCCATTATTTTGGTTCACTTTTACACATGCTAGGCAATCATTTTAAATATAATCCCAAAATTCAATTTTCACAAGACAATTATAGGTTATTTTACATTTTTACAACGGCCATTTTATGTCATTTTCACATCATTTTTTAGTGCCATTTGCACTTTTTTTCACACACTTTCATAGCCCTAAAGCCAAGCACAAATGTCTTATTTAAATTGCTATAAAAGAGGCTTTCATTTCATGTTACATAACTAACCCAAAATGTCTAAATTTTAGGTCTCATTTTCATACCAAAGTTGGTACATTCTAAAGCCACTTTTACCTTATTATTTTAAACCAATTTCAATACCTTTTTCCATGCTATTTCTTAACTTTAAAAGGTATCCTAATTCCATGCATTTCATGCCTTATTACTCATACATATTTACTTAAGACATGCCATATGAACATTGCACAATTTATATGAAAATATGTCATGCCATATCATGCACATATACATGTTAAGTCATACCTCACCTTTCATGCCATTTTAGCCTTGAAGACCTTTCAACCAATATCCCCAAATTGCTATACACATGCTTTTATCCACATTCAAGCACACATTTTAACATCACACAAGCATGCTTACACACGCGCAATGCCATTACCATGCAACCTAGGCCATTATACACCTTAGACATGTCTCAGCCACACTTAATACACACACACACACACAAGCCTTATTCACTAATTTCATCACCTACACCTATAATGCAATCACTAGAAAACTATTTTCCACACAAATGGTCATGTTAACCTAACATACACCAAGTCCCCTTGCCAAGCAACCTCTTGACCTCACTAAGGCCTGTTGCCACTAATCTCAATTTCACCGCATACACTTATAATTCCTACATTTTACATATCAAACATCTTAGAAACCATGCCAAACTTACCTTAACAAGCTATATGCACACTTACACATACCTCTCAGCCAAATGAGGACTAAGTCCCTCCATGCATTCTTTTCGCCAAATTGTCATTCCAAACATACATTTCACATATGATTAACACTTTTACATGCCTAATTCACCATTTCACACAATTTAACTACAATTACCACCATTTCCATACAAGTTTACTAAGCTTATTACAATGGAATTATAATGTCCATGCCTTGAATGCCTTAAATTCACATACCTTTCTATCAAGGAAGACCTATTCTTTACTTTAAGCTTTAAAAAGGCCAAAGCATACCTCACTTCCATTCACACCATTTTATATTGAAAAATCCTTAAAAAATCACACAAGTCCCCAAATTAAATTCTAAGACTATAAGCATTCTTAGAATAACCAAATTCTTTAGGAAATAAATTAAAAAGGATGAAATCACTTACACATAAGAAGTTGCCTTTTAGCACCCTTTTGATGTACACTTGCTTACACCTTAAATTTTTTTTGAGCTTTAGACACTCCTATAGCTTCCAATTCCTTTATAATTCAATTCTTAACATATTAACATGATTTTTAGTGGCAATTACAAAGAGAAAAGCTTACATAAAGTAATGAAAATGGTGGATGGAAGGCAAAAATGGCGTCAGGATAGAAGACAGAGGAATGAGGAGGGAAGAAAAGGTGGTGAGTGCGTCTTGACATGTGGGCACTTAAGTTTTATTATGGAGTTTATATAGTAGCTGAGGTGGCACGGGTGGGGTCACATGCCACCCAAGCGTCCTGAAAAAGCTCAGTTTCAGCAGAAACTTGGGGAATTTTTAAAGATCACATGGACCTCTAAAAATTAGTGCATTTACTTTAAAAATCCTTAATTATTCCCATTTAAAGGCTCATAAAATTTCACGGCCAAATTCCACTGACAGTATAGTTAACCAATTACCTCGATTTACGTGTAAAACTCAAAAATAAGAAAATTTGTAAATGATCTCAGAATTCAAAAATTCTTTCTCCAATAGACTCAAGGAAATTTTTAACCTTTAGTATCTAGATTTTTAGGCCTATCTAGGCATCTTCTGGGTCATTCCTAGCTCGACTCCATTTGATCCTATGGCCTACTAGATTATGGCCTAAAATAATTTATTGGTTCTATTGAATCTTTAAATTAAGCTAATTTCATCATTTTATGGCCCCTCAAAGTTTCATGACCAATACCCCTACCTCGGGCCTCATTAAGGTGATCTGGCATTCCGAGAACACTTTTCGACCTCAGTGGTACTATTCACAAAGCCTCAACTTACAAGCATTACATATTTTCCCCTTTATTTTATAGTTTTGGGCTCGTTATTTTATCATTCCCCATAACTGTTGTTTACCAATTTATAGCATTATATCATATTTACACCATTTATGATTTTTCCTGTATCTAGGAGACATGTATCCAAATACTGGATACTGGGATGAAATTGTGCAGTGGTCCACATTTTAAACCT
>CANXYI010778336.1:0-12562 GCA_948208565.1 Hura crepitans | reverse complement strand
AAAAATTCACCAAAATTCACACGGACCTCAAAAAATTACACCATTTATTTTAAAATTCATATTTTAATCCTCTCTACATGCTTGTAAATTTTTGCAACCAAATTTCATCGTTAGACAATTTTTTAGCCTGCCTCAATTTGTGTGCCAACCTAAAAAATTACGAGAATTTGCAAATGACCTTAGAATTCAAAAATTCTTTCATCAATGGACTCGGTGGAGTTTTTGAGCTTCAGGATCCACTATTTTTAGGTCCATCTGGGCATATTCCTGGGTCATTCCCGGCTCGTAAAATTTTTATTGCACCGAAGGTATCTTATAGTCCGAAATAAATTATTGGTTCTAGTAAATTTTTAAAATTTTCCTTTTTAATCAAATTAAATCCCCTTGAAGTTTAATGACCAGTGTCACTGCTTCGATTTATGTTCAAGTGACCCCATACCCTGAGCACACTTCTCAGACCCGATGGCACTGTTCACAGAGCCTTAGAACAGGGGTGTTATATTTGCATTGGTCACTATTCACAAGACACTGCCATAAAACCTTTCTTAGCATTTTTAACCAACCAAACGACTTCTGATTGGTTTTGAACTTTTCCCAAAATTATTTTATAATGAATACTTTCATTCGATAGCTTTAGTGTATATTGGGTCTCGGGAAAACTATTCATCCCAAGAAAGTACTATTCATAAAAGTTAAGATTTTTGAGCTATTACATTACTTCCCTTCTTAAAAGAAATTTCATCCCTAACATTACCTGGCTCAAACAACTGTAGATATTATTCTTACATTTGAGCTTCTATTTCTCATGTCGCCTCTTCCATCCTATGGTGTTTCCAAGCAACCTTCACTAGTGGAACTGTCTTATTCTGTAACTCCTTCACCTCTCTAGCTAGGATCCTAGCTGGTTCTTCTTCATATGATAGATCTAGTCTCACTTCAACTTCTCCTATAGATAGAACATGTGTCAAATCTGATTTGTATATTTTGAGCATAAATATGTAGAAAAAATCAAGAATTTGCTCAAGTTCTTATGGCAATGCTAGTTTGTAAGCTACTAGTGCCACACATTTTATCACTTTGTATGGCCTAACAAACCTCAGACTTAGCTTTCCTTTCTTATTAAAATGTAAAACCTTCTTCCAGGGTGAAACCTTCAAAAACACCTTATCTCCCACTTCAAATTCCACACCTTTCCTCTTAAGATCAACATAAGACTTATGTTTTTCAAAAGCTACCTTCAACCTATCCCTAATGATCTTTGCCTTCTCCTTGGCATCCTTGATCAAATTTGGTCCCATGAGCTTGGTTTCACTGAGCTCATTCCAACATAAAGGCGTTATACACTTTCTTCTATACAACATCTCATAAAGAGCAATTCTTAGACCTGCTTGATGGCTATTCTTATATGTAAACTCTATTAATGATAGATAGCGATCCTAACTACCTTTGAACTCAATGGCATAACTTCTCAATATGTCTTCAACCATCTGATAATGATGTTTCATCATAAGTATAACATCATATATATCTTAACATCAAATCACTCAAGTATCAAAAGATTACCTGAATGACTCTTTCTAACTATCCATTTATCTATAGATGGAATGTCATACTAAAACTCAACATAGTACCCAAGACATTATGAAGCATTTTCCAAAAGGTCAATATGAACCATGGGTCTCAACCTAATATGATTGAAGATGGCACTCCATACAACCTGACGATTTTATCTATATATAATTCAACAAGTTTTTCCATGGAATAATCCATCCTTACTAGTATGAAATGAGTCGTCTTTGTAAAATGATCTACAACAACCCATATAAATTCACACTTGCTTCTTGTCATAGGTAACCCAACCACAAAATCCATAGTCATTTTGTCCCATTTCCATTCTAGAATTGCTATAGGTTACAACAACCCAGATGGAACCTGATGTTTTGCTTTCACCTGCTAACAAGTAAGACGCTTGGTCATGAACTCTGATACATCTCTCTTCATACCAAGCCACCAGTAGGACAACTTTAAATCTTGATACATCTTCATGCTACCAAGATGTATAGCATAAGAGCATTGTAAGCCTCATCTAAAATTTGTTTCTTTAACTCTTCGACGTCTAGAACACAGATCTTGTCATGATAATACAAACAACCATCACTCTTTATCTCATACTTCGTAGGCTTTCCCTCTTAGATGGCACTTATCACACTTATCAACCTGTGACCATCCTTCTGACTATCTTTAACCTGTTATAGCAAACTAGGCTTAATATGCATTTCTACTAACAAAGCACTATCAGGCATAAATTGAAGCCTGAGATTCATAGCTCTTATAACTGCCATGAACTTCCTACTAAGAGCATCTACCACTACATTGGCCTTGCTAGGATGATAGTTGATCAGATAGTCATAGTCCTTAATCAACTCCATCTATCATCTTTACCTCAAGTTTAACTCCTTCTATGTTAAAAGATACTTCAAACTCTTAGGATTAGTGTACATGTAACACTTCTCTCTATATAGATAGTGTCTCTAAATCTTCAATGCAAACATTATTACTGCAAGCTCTAGATCATGAGTAGGGTAGTTCTTCTCATACAATACAATAGTCTAGAAACATAGGTAACTACCTTGCCTTCTTACATTAGAACACAACCTAACCTATTATGTGAAGCATCACTATAGATAGTGAAGTACTTATTAGAAGTTAGCTGAACCAGATTTGGTGCTTCTATCAACATCACCTTAAGCTTGACAAAACTCTCGACTTTTGTCATCCTAAATAACCTTGACATATTTCCTTAATAGACAAGTTATAGGTGCTACTATTAACAAAAAAAAAGACCTTGTCAAACCATCTGTAATAAGTAGCTAACCCAAGGAAACTCCTAATCTTTGTGGCATTCGTAAGTGGCTTTCACTTTATCATTGCTTTAATTTTATCGGGAACAACTTGAATCCCCTCTGTAGAAGCTATGTGTCCAAGAAAAAGACATCTCACTAAGTCAAAACTCATACATACTGAGTTTGGCATAAAGCTTTTCTTCTCTTAAAATTTGTAAAACTGTCCTTAAGTGTTGTTCATGATCTTCTCTATTCTTAGAATAGACTAAGAAGTCATCAATAAAGATAACTATAAATTGATCCAAATATTGTCTAAAAAATTTATTCATCAAATAAAAGCCACAGAAGCATTGGTTAGCCCAAATGGCATTACTAAAAACTCATGGTGGCTATATCTTATTCTGAAAACTATTTTTTGCCACATCAGAATCTTTTACTCTCAATTGGTAGTAGCCTGACCTCAAATTGATCTTAGAGAACACTCCAGACCCTTTAAGCTAATCAAAAAGGTCATTAATCCATGGCAATGGATACTTGTTCTTAATGGTCACTTTGTTTAGCTAGTGGTAATCCACACATAACCAAAGTGAACCATCCTTTTCTTCACAAACAGCACTAGTACTCCCTAAGTCGAAACACTAGGCCTGATGAAACCCTTATTAAGCAGCTTTTAAAGCTAAATCTTTAACTCCTTTAACTTAGTTTGTGCCATCTGATATAGTGCTATCGATACCAGAGCAATGCCAGATAACACCTCTATACTAAACTCGAGTTCCTATTCTAGAGGCAAACTAGGCAACTCTTTAGGAAATACATCTATAAACTCTAACATTATTGGTATATTACCTGTATCTGGCTCTTCATTATGGGTATCAAAAATATAAGCTAAGAAGGCTTGATAACCCTTCTTCAATAGATGCTTTGCTACCACTACCGAGATCACATTGGACAAAAAGTTTCTCCTCTCACCCACTACTGTAATCTCAGCCCCATCTTTTAACCTATAACATCTTCAACCTATAATCTATTATTTCCTAATGCTTGGATAGCAATTCCATGCCTAATATCATATCAAACTTATCAAAAAGTAGCTCAATGAGATTAGCCAAAAACTAGTGTCCTTGTACTAACAATAGACATTAATCGTAAACCTTATTCACTAGAACCTATTGACCTATAGGATTGCTAACCATAATCTTTAGGTCTATAAGCTCTAACTCTAACCCCTGGTCTCATGCTTGTGATGTGCAAACATATGAATGTGTAGATCTTGGATAAATCAAAGGTAAAGCAGGTGAGTCAAAGAGAAAGAATGTACCAGCTATAATGTCTAGCACATCAACCTCCTCCCATGCCTTAATGACATACTGTCAGGCAAAGGCTCTGTGCTCAGCTTTGCACTCTAATCTATCCCTCTAAGCTTTCTCTAACCTATCTCTTCGATCTCTCTTCTAGCCTCTGATGGAAACTTATACTGATCCTTATCTACCTTCAACTCTTTTAGGACAATCCTTGTGGTTATAATCTGGTGAGCCACACTCGAAGCATACTCCTGACTTTTTCCACCAGAATTTCCCCTTATGTCTCTTATGGCAAGTTGGACACTAAAGAACCTGACCCCTTTTAGCTATAAAACCAAGTGTACTAGCTGCTTGTGACTATTGTCTAGTCTTATCCTTATTTTGATTTCCCTAGGCTATCTTCTAAGACTGACCTTGCTTTTATGACTATTGTGGTAACCCAAATTGATTCCCTTAGAATCTCTTACCTAACTGCTATATAATGCTGGATGCTCTAAGTCCATAAGATCTCTTCTCCTGATAGTATTCCCACTTCTTCTTCCACACCCCCTCTATGGAGCAACAAACTACAATAAGCTAGTTGAAGTCTCTAATCTTCAGAGGAACCACCTAAGACATAATTTCAACATGTAATCCTTTCTCAAAGAACTTACACTTGTCAACTTCTGTAGAAACAATATCCTTAGCATAATGGTTAAGCATAAAGAAGTCCTTCTCATACTTCCCTATAGACTTTTGCTCCGACTTAAGGTTTATAAACTGCTACCTTCTAACATCCAAAAAATCCTTAAGAATGTATTTCTTGTAAAACTCTATTAAGAAAAAGTCCCAAGTCAGCTTACCCTCTATCTTATACTCTTTTAGGTTATCCCACCATTTTGAGGCTTCTTCTTAGAGCAAAGAAGTGGCACAGATTACCTTTTTTGCAAGTGTACAGTGCATCTATTTCATTATCTTTTTAGTATGGTCCAACCAGTACTCTGCTATTCCAGGATCCACTTTACCTTTTCCTTTAAAATCCTTAACTCTTATTTTTATAACTCTCTCTAAGTAAGTCTCTTAGAGAGCTAAGGGAACATCCTACTATTGTCGTGCTAAAGGTGGAGCAACTAATATAACTTGTTGCAAAAGTTACACCATCTCTTGTAAAAACATTGGCAGAACCTAAGCTGCTAATGATACTTACCTCATAGCACTACTGAGGCCACTCTATCTGACTTATGTCCCATGGACATAGAAGCCTATCCTTCCTCTTTTTCTCATGGTGCACTAATTTAAATTGTAGGCATAAGAACAATTGATGAGCCTTGGTATCATCAAATTATGTCATGTATAAACTTGACTCCTATAGTACTCTTATATTACCTAGGAATGCCTAAATTAGAGCTCTGATACCATAAAATATAACACCATTTACCCAATTCGATAGCCGACCATTCGCTAAACCCAACTAAGGAGGGCACACGTAACATGTTATCTGATATGTAACTCATATACTCATACCAATGCATTTTTAAAACACTCTTTATGGAAACTTTAGATTAATAAAAATATAGTTTATTAAAAACCTTTCAAAAATAAGTTACATATTCAATTTGAGAATCATCATACTAGAAATTTCAGTAGCATAACGGTTGTACCGGGCACCATCCCAAATTTTATGAATAGTAAGCTGCACATGAAATCAACACTTTTATAAAACATTCAATCACCTCTTAACACTTGTGATCCTCTTGATCACTCTAAAATTAACAATCACAACCATAGTCTCAACCTCAGGAAGAGGCAACATATAAGAATAAAACAATTTAAAGAGTTTAAATCTAGTTACAAAACCATATACGGGTTATAATTATAAAATAATATGTTTAGGCCCAAGACTAATTACATCCAACATAAGAGTGCATTTTCTATGTCTATATAACTCATAATTCAATTACGTATAGAAAAATATACCAAAAAGAATGGTCTTCTCTTGCTTATCTAGATGTCTTGAGGCTTGGGCTCAATCATCCTCTTAACTAACACATCATAAATAAAATGATGTGTTAAGCAAATAGCTTAGCGGTGTAATCAAAATAAATTTTGCATAATGCCATATATATTAATTCTTTATTTTATAAGATCTAGCTAGTATAACATATGGTAAACATAATATCATTCATCCTATGCATATAGATTATCAAGCATGAGGAAATCATTGTACACTATGATCATAACTATAAATAATACACTACATGTCATTTTATACATGATAGAAAATGGTCATACATAATATCGATAATGCGCACTTTATACCAATCATCACTCATATGACAAAAACCATGCACTATGTCTAAGAGACTATTTAAAATCTTTTTATATGTCCATTCAGTTTTCTTTATAATGCCCATATTAATGAGAACACAAATCCTATGGATATTAGGATCATCGGGTGCAGTGGCCCATATTTTAGACCTAAACAGCTGCTACCCCAGCATAGATGTAAAATGATCCTAATAGACCTGCATGGTAACTGTACTCACATAAAAGTGTGCAGTGGCCCTATGGGACCAGAATGGTGACTGCACCCATATGGATCTGAAGATAAAAAAAAATACAGGTCTTTGGGTCAGACTAAAAGTGGACTTATAAACCAACATCAAAGCACCAAAGTGCCTTAGCAACTACTATCTCTCCCTAGTTGACTGGTCAACCTATCCATATCTAGGTTATTACTCATATGGGCTATCCCTATGTGTTATTAATTACACCATCATATTAAAGATTAAGGTAACTTATTCTAATTTTGGCATCATCCATAATTGATTAAACTGAAAATATTATGTTATATTCCATATTTCAGTGATTAAGCACAAGGTCACATGCATTAATCACTCATTCATGTCTTACATCATCATTATATGCTTATATATGTATAATCAACATTTCATGATCCATTTCTAACATATAATCATGTATCTTTCATTACATTTTCACTTTAAAGCATATACATGTATTAGAAGTCAATAAAGCCAATCTACCATTACACTTACACACATGCACCTATGTTATGCTCTCATGTCATGCCTTAATCACTTTTATCTATAAACAATCATGCTTACATACTTAGACATATCCTTCCGCCTTATGCATGTATCATAACACATACACATTTATGATGCTTGAACACATGTATAATTCTATCTACATATCCTAATAGGCATATAATTCAATTGCACACATTATGCCTCACACTCATGCTCACAATTCTACAGCTCATTTGGCCAAGGCATACCAAGCATCAACATATGCTTTTATCTCATACCATACCTAATCTCTCTTATATGTCATCTCATTATGCTATAAATGTATAAAATCTAATAATCAACTAACATGATGCATACTTACATGTAAACATACATATATGATACATTCACACCTCCATCTTACATAGATAAATACATACATCATTTTTCATGTGTTATCTTATGCATATATTGCATAAAAGTATTCATAATTCATCAATTATGCTTTTTCACATGCATTACATGACATATACCTATAAACATACTCTAATGGCCATTCAGCCATAAGGCCACATACACATCCCTATGGCATAAATCCATTATGAACTATTATATCACATGCTCATAAGACATAACTCATCAACCCATATCAATATGTGATCATTTTCATGCATCTTATGCCATAAACACATGCACACACCCTTATGGCCATTTGGCCATCATGCCATACCATACTTATGCATACTTTCTACATGTTATATCTCATCAAACATCATGATTTGCATGCCAAATAATCACATGCATAGCCATTTCATCATAAGCATACATATACATACATTAGGCATAAGCTAAAGCATACAAGAATTTGCATAAGATAGATTGATTACACATACATATCATATCATGTCCAAAATACACCATAGAGCTCATCTAGGCCTTCGCCTTTCCCTTACATGAGCTTGTTCCATTTATGTAACTACTAAGAATAGAACAAAATTCTATATAAATTCAATTGAAGCTTAAAACATGAAATAGAAAGCATAATCACACTCTTGGGCACCTAAAAAACATGGGAAAATGTCGGGTTTTCAAAAAACTTACCCGAACTAAAGTTGGTCACTATTCACTTTGGGTTTAATCTGCTATTTTTCTTCATTTTCTCATGCAAATCGAGGTAGAATTAAGCTTATCGAGCCATAGAGGTGCAAACTTTAATCTTGAATAGAAGAAATTAAGTGAAAATAAAGGTTGAGTGAGCTAAAAATTGCTCCCCTTGCCTTCTTCAAGCCATCGGCTTGTGGTCTCAAAGAGGAAGATAATATCTTCTCTCTTTTGACCACAAGTTGATCTTATATAGTCCTTTCATTTTTTAACATTTTCCTGCCCTAATTTATAACTTTCAAGACCTCATAAATATTCCTTAATCAACCCTTAAAATCCCATAAAAATATGTGCTCAAAAATCATGACAAATAGATTAAAAAGGCAACATTTAACATAACCCAATTTTAGTAAAAATACTTTCTGATCTCCAAAAATTCCAATTCCAATGCCAACAGGTTAATTAGAGTTTTTTTTGTATCAAGTTGTATTAAGCTTAAAATTTTCTAAAAAAAACTTTTAAAATATTTTATAGTTCAACTTTGCCTTAGTCATTATTCATAAGACAATGCCTTAAAAACTTTCTTAGTGTTTTTAATGAACCAAATGACTTTCGATTGGTTTCAAATGTTGCCCAAAATTATTTTGTAATTAATACTTTTATACAATAGCTTTAGTGTATCCTAGGTCTTAAGAACACTATTTATCCCACTAAAAATACTATTCATAAAAATCGAGATTTTTGAGTTGTTACAAATAGACCCACACATTTTGTTACCTCGTATGGCCCAATGAATCATGGACTTAGCTTACCCTTCTTACAAATCTTAACACCTTCTTCCATGGAGATACCTTAAGAAAAACCTTGTCGTCTACCTCATATTGAATGTCTCTTCTCTTTAAATCCACATAGGACTTTTATTTGTCTAAAGCAGCCTTAAGCCTTTCTCTAATGATCTTCACTTTCTCTTTTGTATCCTTAATTAAGGTGTGTCCCATAAGCTTATTCTCACTAAGATCACTCTAACATAAAGGTTTTCTACATCTCTTCCTATATAGGTCTTCATAATGAGCCATGTCATAGTCACTTGGTAACTATTATTATAGGCAAACTCCACTAAAAAGAGATAATAATCCCAATTGCCTTTAAACTCGAAGGCACAACTTCTCAAAAAATCCTCTAAAACTTGGATGACCCTCTCTAACTGACCATCCATTTGTGAATGAAAATTCGTGCTAAAATTGAGTTTAGTTCCCAAAGCATTATGGAGTTCCTTTCAAAACCTTGATGTAAACCTAGGATCCCAATCAAAAGTGAGGGAAGATAGAACTCCATGTAACCGAACTATCTCATTAATATATAGCTCAACTAATTTTTCCAAAGAGAAATCCATCCTTACCAAAATAAAGTGCACTGACTTGGTCAATCTGTCAACCATAACCTATATAGAGTCACATTTTCTCTTAGTCATTGGTAACCCAACTACAAAATCCATGGTGACTAGGTCCCATTTCCAATTCTAGAATCGCTATAAGATAAAGCAATTTAGATGGAACTTGATGCTCAGCCTTAACTTGTTGGCAAGTAAGGCATCTAGTCACAAAATCAGCTACGTCTCTCTCTATGCCTAGCCACTAATAAACTATTTTCAAGTCTTGGTACATCTTGGTACTCCTTAGATGCAAGCATATAGAGCATCATGGCTTCTTACAAGATCTGTTATCCTATATCCTCACTGTCATACACATACAGATGATCATGATAATACAGATAACCTTTATCCTTAATTTAACACTCAGTATGATTTCGTTATTGAATCATGCTTATAAAATTCTAAAATCTATGATCATTGTTCTGAGCATCCATGACTTGCTGTAACAAACTTGGTTTAACCTAAAATTCATCTAACAAACCTCAATCATCAAGCAATTTTAAACTAACATTCATCACCTTCAAGGCTGATATAAGCTTCCTATTTAACACATCTACCACTACATTGGCTTTCCCTAGATGAGAGTCAATAAGGCAATCATAGTCCTTTATTAACTCTATCCACATTTTTTTGTCTCAAATTCAACCCCTTCTAGGTAGGATAACACTTTAGATTTTTGTAGTCAATGTAGACGTAACATCTTTCTCCATATAAATAATGCCTCTGGATCTTTAAAGTGAACACAATTGCTGCCAATTCTAAATCATTAGTGGGGTAGTTTTTCTCATGAGGTTTTAACTATCTTGAAGCATAGGCAACTACCTTACCTTTCTATATGAGTACATACCCTAATACAATTAAAGAAGCTTCACTGTAAATGGTGAACTCTTTCCCTGAAACCAATTGAACTAAAATTAAAGCTTCTATTAACATGTTTTTATACTTATCAAAGGTCTCTTGGCACTTGTTATCCTATACAAACTTGGCATTCTTCCTTAAAAGACATTTCAAAGGGGCTACAATTAAAAAAAAAAAACCCCTTGACAAATCTCCTTTAATAACTTGCCAAACCCAACAAACTTCTAATCTCTATAATATTCTTACACGATTTTCATTCCACCATAGCTTTAACTTTATTGGGACTTACCCTAATACCCTCTGTTAAAGCTATATGCCTTAAAAATGACACTTCTTGTAGCCAAAACTCACACTTACTGAGCTTGGCATAATGTTTCTCATCCCTTAACATCTGTAGAATAGTCCTTAAATGCTTCACATGATTATCTCAGTTCTTTAAATACACAAGAATGTCATCGATGAAAACTACCACAAACTGGTCTAAGAATGGCCTGAAGATTCAATTCAAGAAATCCATGAATGCTGCCTATACATTGGTTAACCCAAATAGCATTACGAAGAACTCATAAAGGCCATATATCATCCTAAAGTTTGTCTTGTGCATATCTCCCTCTTTCACCCTTAACTGATATTACCTAGATCTAAGATTAACCTTAGAGAAGACATTTAGCCCTCTAAACTGATCAAGCAGATCATTGATCTATGGTAAAAGGTGTTTATTCTTGATGGTAACTTTGTTCAATCGTCTATAGTTAACATATAACCTCAAAGAACCATCCTTCTGTTTGATAAATAGAACTAATGCTCCCCAGGGTGAAACAATCGATATGATAAAACCTTTATCTAGAAGCTCTTGCAACTACAACTTCAACTCTTTTAACTCTAAAAGAGCCATTTCATATAGAGTTATGGAAACTAGTGATGTGCTTGGCAACACATCCATACCAAACTCTAGCTCCATTTCTGGTGCTAACCTAGGTAACTCTTCTAAAAAAACATCTTCAATCTCTGATACAAGAAGTATCTTTCTTGCATCAGGATCTTTAATTCTAGTGTCAATCATATGAGCCAAAAATTCTTAACAACCCTTCTTTATCAATTTTCTTGCTACCACAATCGAAATCATATTAGACGTATAGCCTGATCTTTCGCCCATAACTATCACTTTTGTACCATCACTAGCTTAAAGCATGATCCGTTTCTTCCTAAAGTCCATGACTACATGGTACTTGGACAACAAATCTATGCCGATGATAAGATTGAACTCATGGAAAGGTAACTTAATAAGGTTGAAAGAAAAAGAATGCCCTTATACTGACAAAGGATAATCTCTATAAACTTTATCAACAATGATGTGTTAACCTATCATATTACTAACCATAATCTCAATATCAAGCTTGTTTGACACTAAACCCCGATCTAAAGCCAGTGTAGTGTAGATATATGAGTGTATGGACCCCAAGTGTAATGACCTAAAAATCCTAACTTTTGTGAATATTACTTTCTCGAGATGAATATTGTTCTCGAGACTCGAGGTGCATTGAAGCTATCAGATGAAAGTATTAATCATAAAAGAATTTTTGGAAAATTTTGAAACCAATCAAAAGTCATTTGATTGGTTAAAAATGCTAAGAAAGTTTTTACGACAATGTTTTATGGATAGTGACTAAGGCAAAGCTGAATTGTAAAATATTTTCAAAGTTTCTCAAAAAATTACGGACTTATACGACCTGATACTTAAAAATTCTAATTAGCCTAATGGCATAAGAATCAAAATTTTTGGAGGTCGTGAAGTATTTTATTTGAATATTAGGAAATATAAAAATGGCATTTTAATTCGATTTCTTTCATTTCGAGCTCTAATTTTTAGAATGTTATGGGCCTTAATGAATTTAATTTTTCATGGTCAAATAAGATTATTGGAAGTTAATAATGGAGGAGAATATTTTGGAGAAAATTTCATTTAAAGTGAATTTTTAAGAAAACTATATAAAGGTTAAACTTTACATTATTTGGTCA
>CANXYI010778320.1:0-12264 GCA_948208565.1 Hura crepitans | reverse complement strand
TGCCATGTAATTTAATTTTCATTCTGATTATTTTTATGTATATTCCGTGAATAATGTAATAGGTAGAAAATAATTTTTACACATCATAAAAAATAACTAAATCATTTTATATCTAATTAATTGGTATTTTTCTAATAAAATAGGTTTTGATTTTTTCTTAATAAAAGCACAAATAATAAAATTTGTTTTCATAAATTGGCATACAAAACTAAAGTTTTTAAAATAATCAATTATCCGATTTCATGAATGATATTCTTTAATTTTAAGTACTTTATTTATTTCTATAGATATATTTTATTGTTTTTTATGTGATTGCATGATTTATTTTAATTGTAAAACCTGCTTGAGAAAAATGGTAAAATTATAAATTTAATCTGAAATTTCGTATTAACTTGAGGTATAAATAAAAGTAGGATTCTGAACCGCTCTAATTTTGGCCCTATAAGTTATTTTCCAACTTCGATTGGGTGGCGACTCCTACCTTATGGTGCCCAACTCATTCTTTCTAGGCTAATCGAATGGGGGATGGCTAAGAATTTATCTAATTTCCTTCTTGTCTCTTGAGACTTGAAGAGTGAGATTTAGGTCAAGTCCTTTGTTGTTTCGATTTAACCGGCCTAAAAAAGGAAGGGACGCAAATAATTTGATCAACCCATCATGTATAATTACTTTCAGGAATTAACTCGAGAGAAAATAGACAAAAAGTTTAAAAAGAAACTCTAAAAATCAGAAAAAAAGGTGTTTGGAAAGTATTTTTATGTCTTTTCGGTGTGCACTTACTGAGAAGAGTTTACCCCTTGGACTAGCATGGAGTTTGAATTATATACATGAAAATTGAGACAGAAAATGACCATTTTAGCCAGAGGAAAATGAGTGTTTTGAGGCCAAAACAACCATTTTCTATTGCTAATTTAAGAGTTCGCGTGGGACTCTGATGCACGAAATGACTCCGTTTTGGGAAGCCAAAATGATTGTTTTAGCTATATGAAAACCGTCGTTTTGGCCCCTAAAATGGCCATTTTTATTTAAGTCAAACGGCCGTTTGGACACTAAAACGACACTATTTTGTTCTAAAATAGCAAATATTAAAACTTTTATTTTTAATTAAATTTTTTGAAAATATTTCTTAATACCACGAGGGGCTTCACCAGCCACAAACACTTATTTTTCTCGCATTTTAGGTTGCCCCACGAGCTTGTCGAGCCAGGTTAGAGTCCATAGTAAAAAAAATTAACTATTTTTCTCTAGTTTTACCAAAAAGAATGTTAAATTTGGTGACAACATTCTTATTTATCATAATTTTTCTGTCTTCATTAATCATTAGGTAATTCAAACATGAGAGCCCTATAACTTAGTGTCTACACCAAACCTTTTTAAATACCCAATTCACCTCCCTCTTGAGTATTTGTGGCCTACATTTGGTATCAGAGCAGGTCTTTTGATATAAGGCATAACAACCTTTGAGAGATAAAAGAATATGGCTTAAACCTCGTCTATAATCTTAACTCGCAGTCCCTTCTCTAAGGAAGGACAATCATGCACCAGACCACCCCTATTCTGAGGACAAAATTTCTCCTTTTGGAAATGTAGAATGACATGTTTCATTTAAGAATATAATATGCCATGCTGGTTTTCTATTGTTGTGGGATATACATAACCCACTGAAACAAAAAATGGCATTGAATCTGAAAAATGCATTACTGAATTTTAACTGAGCAAACTTCAATGGAATGCTAAAGCAATGGATATGCTTTATTGTGTTCTTGATGCTAATGGTTTAATTGAGTCTTAGATTGCTACACGGCAAAAGATATATGTGACAAACTTGTAACTACCTATAAAGGTACAACATAAGTGAAAGATTTCGAATTATAAATTCACAAGAATGAGTATGAAAATTTAAAATGAAATTAGAAGAGACTATTGCTGAAATGAGTGATCATTTCATTAAGATCATAAGTGCTCTTAGTGAATTTGGTCAGCATATTACTAAATAAGCTAAAATCAGGAAATTGGTTAGAGCTTTAAATTCAAAATGGCAACATGAGATGGCAATTTGGCTTAATGTTGATATGTCAAAATAGAAATATGATCAAGTTCTGGGCCCTCTCATTGCCTATGAACTTGTTGTTAAACAATAAGAAGAAAATGAAAAGAATGACAAGAAAAGTGATGATAAAAAGAGAGGAATAGCTCTTAAAGCTGATTTTGGTCGTATTACATCAGATGATGAGATGCTTATGATACCCAAAAGATTAAAAAAATACTACACAAAAAGTCCTCTCATAGACATCAATGCGATAAAGCTGACCAATATTAGCAAAATTCAAGTGAAATTATTTGCTATGGCTACAATAAGCTAGGACACATAAAAACAAAGTGTCTTGATCAAAAGAAAAGGAGAAAAATATCAGAAAGGAAGGCAATGGTAGCAATCTAAAGTGATAATGATGAATTAACTGACAGTTCAAAAGACTCTGACAGAGATTTAGAACATGCTGGACTTACGGTCGTTCAAGAAAAAGAAGTTCAAGATTACACTAATGATGCAAATGATTCAGAAAAAATTGACAGTGAGGTCAATAGTTTTAATTCAAATAGTGATGATTTTAATAATAGGGTTGCATGTTTTAATAAACTACATGAAAAGTACAATGAACTTAAGAAAAAGTTTACATCCTTGAAAAGTGATTTTGATAAAAAGGTAAAAGAACTTGAAATTTTGGAAAAGGTGTGTAAAGAAAAAGAGAATGATGTTTGCATGCTGATAGACAAGTTAAAAGCTGTTGATAAAAGTAAAGGGAAGCGAGTTATATTTTTTGTTAAAATAGATTTTGATAAATCAGTCAGCAAAAATAAAAAGAAAAAGACAAGTTTAAAACATAATGATATTTCAACAAAAATAAGTAAAATAAAGAACTTAAAAAATTACAGAAGCGATTATATGCATCATAATTATAATCATTACATCTCATTTGTTTTCTCTGCATCTATAAATGCCACAATTGCTGAGTGTAATTATTGTTACAAAAAAGGACACACATCTAAGTACTGCTACTATAAGAAGAGATGTAAATCTAGAAAAGCTTATTGGATAGAAAAGTCTACCAAGATTGGTGAAGAAAGTATGTCATCTGAAAAATGTGCAAATTCTCTAACTTTTCAGAATGAATAGAAATCTTTAGAATTGACTAACTCAAAAAGACCCAAGTTAAATTAGGTACCTAAATCTGCTTAATCGTTTTTGTAGATATGTCCAAAGAGTAGCGACTTAAATAAATGCTACATGGATGGTGGCTGTTCCAGACAGATGACATGGGATGGAATAAAGTTTTCAAATCTAACCATGATGGATAGTGGAAAAGCTAGTTTTGGTGATAAAAGCAAAGGTCAAATAGTTGGATTAGGCTCGATTACTGCAAATCCAAAAATAAAGGATATGTACTGTGTGAAAGGACTGAAGTATAATCTACTAAGCATTAGTCAGATGTGTGACAGAAATAAAAGTGTAATCTTTGAAGCAAATCATTACAGAGTAGAAGAAACTACAAGAGGAGATATTGCTCTAACAGGACACAGATTCGAAAATGTTTATATAGTTAATTTGCAAGAGTCAAAGAAGGATAACAAAGTGTGTTTAATTCCTCAAGAAGATCAAAACAAGATTTGGCACAATAAGCTTGGGCATGCAAACATCTACTCAATTGAAAAGCTATTCAAGAAAGATCTACTAAGAGGTATACCTAAAATAAAGTTTGACAAAAATTATGTCTGTAAGGCATGTCAACTTGGGAAACAAACTAGATCATTTTTCAAAGCAAAGAATGAGATATCCACCAGCAAACCTCTTAAACTGTTGCACTTAGATCTATTTGGACCTATAACTCTAACCAATTTAAGTGGAAAAGCTTATACAATGGTTATCGTAGATGACTACTTAAGATTTACATGGGTAATTTTTCTTGCTCATAAAAATGACACTTTGAGTGCTTTGAAAAGTTATAGGAAAATTCAAAATGAAAAAGGTACAAAACAACAACAATAATTAGAAGTGATCATGAAGGAGAATTTAAAAATAAAAGTTTCAAAGAATTCTATGATAGAATAGGAATACATCATAATTTCTTAGCACCAAGAACTCCTCATCAGAATGGTGCAGTGGAATGGAAAAATAGAACACTACAGGAGATGGCTAGAACTGTGTTGAATGAATATAATCTACCAAAATATTTTTAGGTAGAAGCTGTAAATACTACATGTTATATTTTAGATAGAACATAGATCATACCAATTCTACAAAAGACGCCATATGAAGTCTGAAAGGGAAAGAAATTAAACATCAGTTACTTTTAAACATTTGGCTATAAGTATTTTAATTTCAATGATAAAAGTAATATTGGAAAATTTGATGTAAATCTGATAAAGGTATATTCTCGAAGTAGTAAAGAATAAATAGTCTATAATAAGAAAACATTAGCAGTAGAATAATCAATAAATGTAAAATTTGATGCTACTAATGTTTACTTTTGAGAAAAGTATTTTTTCTAACAATGAAGTAGGAAAGAACGAGAAAAGAATGGAAACAAATAAAGTTAAAATCCCATCACAAAGAAATGAAGATATGAATTCAAAACCATCAGAAGTCACTAAAAATAGAATAGTAAATTAAGAATAAGAGAAAAACAAATTGAAATAAGAGAAAGGAGCATAGTGATCTACCAAAAGAATAGAGATACCATAAATACATTCCAAAAAAAATCTTCTAGCTAATCCATCTGCAAAAATAATGATAAGGAGACAATTGAAAAGAATATTGTGCCAATGTTGCTTTTGTATCTAAGTTAGAGCTTAAAAATATTCGAGAAGCACAAAATGATTAAAACCAAATTCTAGCCATACCAAAAGAGCTTAATTAATTCAAAAGAAATCAAGAATGGAATCTAGTTCCTAAGCTTAAAGATGCATATGTTATTGGAACAAAATGGGTATTCATAAATAAAATGGATGAACAAAGGAACATAATCAGAAATAAAGCCTGATTAGTGGCTTAAGGCTATAATCAAGAAGAAGGTACAGATTTCGATGAAACTTTTACACTTATAGCTAGACTAGAAGTTATCAGAATATTATGTGCATTTGCACGTTTTAAAGATTTCACACTTTATTAAATGGATGTGAAAAGTGCATTTTTAAACTGTATTTTAAATGAGAAGTATTTGTATCTCAACCTTTTAGTTTTAAAGATATTAAATATCCAAATCATGTTTATAAACTATCAAAAGCCTTGTATGGGTTAAAGCATGCTCCTAGAGTGTGGTATGAAAGGCTAAGTCAGTTTTTACTTGATCATGGATTTAAAAAAGGAAAAGTTGATACAATATTGTTTATTAAACATAAGTGTTCTAACATTTTAATTGTTCATATTTATATTGATGATATTTTCTTTGGTGCTACTAATATTTCATTATGCAAAGAGTTTGAAGGAAACATTAAGAAATAATTGGAGATGAGCTCTATGGGAGAATTAAATTTCTTTTTTGGACTATAGATTAACAATGTAAAAGCAAAATTTTTATTAATCAGATGAAACTAGAGAATTGCTAAAAAAACTTGATATGACAGAAGTAAGGTTTGCCAATATGAGTCCATATAAAAAAAATGGAGAAAGATGAAGAAGGAAAAAGCACAAATGAAAAATTGTACAAAGGAATGATCGGATCACTCTTGTATCAGCGCTTGCTCATGTGCAAGATTCCAATCAGATCCAAAAGAATCTCATCTTTTAGCAGTAAAATATATATTCAGATACTTTGTTCCAAACATAAGTTCTTGATCTATGGTATCCTAAAGATGCATCATTTAATCTAATATGCTATTTTGATATTAATTATGTAGGATGTAGAATAGACAAAAAAAAAAAAAAAACACTTCAGAAGCGTGTCACTTCGTTGGACAATACTTGATCACTTGATCAAGTAGAAAGCAAAATTCGATAGCTTTATTAATAGCCAAAGTAGAATATATTATTGCAGGAAATTGTGTAGCTCAAATTTTATAGATCGAACAATAATTAATTGATTATGGAATCAATGAAGATAAGATTCCAATAAGCTGTGACAACACTAATGTAGTAAATTTGACATAAAAATCCTATTCTGCATTCAAGAGCCAAACACATTAAGATCAAACATCATTTCATTTGAGATCATATGCAAAAAGAAGATATCATTATGGAATTTGTTCCAACAGATTGTCAATTCGTAGATATCTTTACAAAACCCTTAAAATAAGATCAATCCACACATATCAAAAGAAAATTAGGTATAGGTATTCTAAGAAATAAATAGATTAAACATTATTGTAATATCTTATCTCTTGCTTCCTGATCTGCATTCTATCTATCTACTTGACAATCTTTTTGATCTAATTGCTATCTGATACACACGTGCGCACACACACACATTATGTCTATCTAATTTGTCTGTATGCTAGTCTATCTTCATTATTCAAAAAGCATTTATTTATTTAGAATTTTTGTTGACTCACATTTATCAAAAACTCCTGATTAATTATCATGTCAGTAATTTTAAGCAAATACTATGGAAAATTTAAAAGACAATAACCATATTTTAAAGGCTAGACAATAAAATATGTGTATTAATTTTTTTGCTTGCTTTGGGAATGTAAAACTTCTACTCCATCTCTCTTCAAAACATGTGAAACTTATTAGAAAACAAATCTCAAAAAGATATTTCATTAGATATTAAAAAACCTTTTACTTAAATTTGATTCTTCAGTTATTGAATCATCATCCCTTCATCTTCTCAAACACTTGCAAAACCCTTTCCAAGAGCAAGAACAAAGACAATCGCCAACTGTATATATCAAAATTATTATCCTTTTAACTTATCGAGAGCCTTTGAAATAACACAATTGCCTTCTCATATGAATAGTCCTCAAATGTCAGAACCTATAAAGTCTAATCCCTGGCATAAAGAACCAACAAAATCCATTTAGCAGGAAGAATAAAAAACTCTAAAAATTATTTTGCCAAAAGTTATTGTTTGGAAGGAACTTAAAGATTATTTTGACAAGGTTGGAAAATGGATTTCAAAACAAAGCTAGGACAAGCTATTAGATTTTGATGAAGGCTATTATCTAAAACTAGTAAGGCAATTTTACTCTTCTCGAGTCTTTAAATCTGAAGATGCTTTTCTAGTGACAACAGGAGGAGTAAAAAAGGAAGTAAATTTAGAAGTTTTAAGCCTAAGCCTAGAGATTCCTAATCAGGGGACTAAAATAGACAAGAATACTAAGTATGAAAAATTAGGGAATCTGACAAAAGAAGCTTTTTGGAAAATTACTTGTAATGAAAAGTCTTCAACCACAGGAAAAAAAGGTACCCTCCACATTATGTTAAAAGAGTTTAGGCCTTATATAGAGTAATCACAGTTTTTATGGCCCAATGATAGGAAGTGCAGATCATGTTACTGATCTTGATTTGTATATTCCATGGTTGTATTATAGTGATGCAAACTTAAATTTATGCTACCTCATTTTTAGTCAGATGATAAACTTTAAAAAAGTATGCCCAACTCCCCTTTATCCTGTTGTTAATCAAACTATTTTAGTACTAGAAAGTCCCTTTGAATAAAAAAATGCCATTTAATCTGACACTAAGTTCGGCAAGAATTCTTTGAGGTTTCTCATTTAAAACTAATTGTGTCAAAAAAGGGAGACGCAAAGCCCTCTAAACAAATAGTGAAAAAGAAAAGCTAGGGAAAGAAACCAATAGAAGAGTTAGTTGTATCTAAAGAAGAATAAGAAATTGAGAAAGAAAGTTAGAAAGATCAGTTAACACAAGAACATGCTGAAGTCACATCAATTGCCAAGCCAAATGAACAACCATCCTAAACTGACATCCAAAAAAGGTTAGCAACCTTAGATCTTACGCTTGTTGAGTTTATCATGCAACATCTCCTTCATATTCCAACCTCTATAGAGAAACCTAATCCCAAGAGTTCTGAGGTATCTAAGTTGGAAAAAGCATAAATGGTTGCTGATATTGATATGGATACTCATGCTAAGGAAGAACAAGTTACCCTGCAAAGTCAAGTCTAATAGCTACCACTCAACCACCCTCCACTTAAGTAGAAGAAAGTTTAGAATCCATAGAAAAAGAAGAAGAATAAGAAATAGTAGAAGCAAAAGAAAAAGTTAACGATTCCACTTTAAAACATACTGTAGGACATAGACACACTGGTGTCAAAACCTCACTTGAGGCCATTCCATTTGCTCTTACAAACCTTCCCTTAGCATCTTTTAGCACTTTGTTTATCAAAAAGGCAAATTTGCAAGCACAATTGGTTACATTTAGCAAAAAGAGACTAGACTTGAAAGTTGAATTTTATTCTATTGATAGGGACATTGGTCAAGCTTTTAACAACTCATCAACTGAAACTTTTGTTCGATCTGTGGTTGAATCTTCTGATGAGCAATCTCTACCTAAGGTCCATCTATTTTTAAATTGCATTACTTCGCAAGGATAGCTACTAGAAATCTTTGCAGTTATGTCAAGGAAAGTGAAGAGGGAAGTAAATCTCATCCTCAATAGATCACTCCTTAAAGCCTATCCTTTTGACGATGACAAAAAGGGGGAGATAAATATATGTTTGTCTTAAGCTACTATTTGCTATCATGATAGTTCTTACTTAGTTTTATTTGGTTCTTGCTTAGATATTTTTACTTGCTTTCTAGAACAATATTATAGCTTTTTACTTAGTTTTTTTTTTATCTCTTACATTTTGCATTTGAACTATTGTTAAGCAAATTACTTTGATTAGCATATAACTTTGTTTTATTATCTATGCTTGATGTGATTTCACTATAATGTGATTTTTTTAGCTTAATAATTGTTTATAGCTATGGAAGTATATATTTATTACCTTTATACATAGATTCAGAGGGAGCAATTTCACTAACAAGATTAGTTCTATAGAAAAATTAGTTTAGAATTTTGTCATTATCAAAGAGGTGGAGATTGTTGGCTCAATGGCTAAAACTCAAAATTTTGATGATAATAAAACCTAATTAAATTTTCTAAAGAACTATTTTCCTTCTAATATTTATTTTATAGACTTATCTTAAGAAATGAAGGAAGATAGATCAAAAGCTCATCACCTTCAAGACTGATGATTCATCTCAATCATAGATCACTTATGTAAAATTTAGGTAAGGATTCACACACTTACATCATTCATCATATCATAATTTGGATTACTTAAATTGTCAACTGAAGTAGATCACCTGAACTTAGAACATAACCTGGTCTATAGTTGTGACATAGTGATATATTCTATTACAAAAATGATCTATTATGTTACATATCAAATAATGGATAGAATTAACAAACAAACAAGAATAACGGTTAGTTTTGAAAATTGTGTTAAAAATAACCGGTATTTTATGCAGTATAACAGGTAAATTTTATATATATATATAAATACCCTCATTAAATGACTTAAAAAGTAGAGAGAAGTTGGAAATTATTTTCATCTCTTAAGAGAAAGTTCTAATATGTTCTATAAGCCATCCCACGTCTTGCACTTTATTTGCTCACATCTTCCTTATCTTAGATTATAGCTTTTCTATTGTAATATGTTGAGAGTTTTCAGATATAAATTTTTTTTTTATAAAAACGTGTATCTAGAGTTTGGGATTCACTCTAGGAAGTTTTTTTTACATATGTTTTATCTTGAAAAAGATTGTGAGTTTATTTGTAAAGGCTTTCAACTCTCGTCTATGTAAAATATAGTTGAGTAGAATAGTGGAAACTCAAGTGTGTTTGCTTGAGAAAGTGTATGCAGGCTTAGGATCGCCGAACCACTATAAAATCAGTGTTTCTTTATTCTGCTCAATTTCTGATATGTGCTATTTCCGTAATACAGCATAAGTTTCAAGCAATCTCTACTGTTTAACCAAAAGTGTTCATAAAGAACTTTACGCTTCTTGATATAATTCTTCTACTTTTCATTCAAAAAGATTTTACAAAGAAACTTGATCGCATATTAAATTGGTTTGCTCCAAACTAGCTTAAAACATCAAACATGCAAAATTTATTTTCAAAAAGGAAGTTAAGCCTTTTTAAATACTCAATTCACTCCCTGAATATTTGGGACTCACAAATTTAATTCATGCTCAACATTAATTAAGATATTAACTATGAAAATTACCTGTTTATATATACATATATAATTTTGAATTGGATATAAACATAATTATAAAATTATGTTATAAAGTATCTTTTAATAATTTTTACCAAAAACCCAACAGGAAGATACTAGTTTATAGAAATAAAAAATTGTATTTTGAAAATAAATTTGAATATTTTTTTGTTTTTAATTTTGATGGTTGAATTATCTATTAAATAAGAGTATGATTTTTTTTTAAAAAAATTTAATTTAACATAAAGACAAATATAGCATGAGAAATAAGGTTTACTTTCACACTGTTTGAATTGTTGTTTGCTATTTGTTTTATAAGGTAGTATCGCAGTGTAAGGACTCATTTGGTTTAGCTCTTCAATTTAGCGGATAGCAGATAGCTATTGTTGATAGTCGATAATTGATATCTAAAATATTATTAGTGTTTGGTAAAATTTTATGACCAAATTACTATTAAGGGTATAATTTATTTGTGTATATATGTACTATATATTTTTTCATATATTACATATATGACAATTAAAATAATCTATTTAAAATATATTTACACATACATAAATAAAGAATTAAAATTATGATTATTATTATCGTCGTCGTCATCTATGTTTTAACATTTATTTTTATTATTTATATTAATAAAATATTTTATTGATATAAAATAATTAAAAAATATATAATTATTAAAGGGTATTATAGTCCAAATAAAAAAGTAAAAAAATCAGCTATCAGCGGATAAGAAAAAGCTATATAAACGTAGCTTTTGAAATGGCAACTAATTAAAAAAAAAACAGCTACTAGCAGCTGATTAAAATCATTCACTAAATACTATTAACACATCTATTGAAGTTGAAAAAGCTAGTAGCTATCTTAAAAAGCTAAACCAAACAAACCTAAATATACAAATTTCCTTAAACTTTGACATAAAAACTTTTTTATACACTTAAATTTTGTGGTTGTTATACAACATTTTAAATTTGATAAATTTGTATATAGTACATTTTAAATTGGAAAAAAATAATGTACTCATTATTCCCCCAAAAGAAAATTTGCTTGTAAAAAATTATTTATTTATTATTACGTGTCATTTAAGAAGATAATAGTTACACTTTTATCAAATTTAAGGAGTAATAAGTTATTTTTAGTAAATTTAGGTGTGTTATAAGCTAAAAAAAATAAAATATGCAAAAAGTTTTTTTGCCGACTTAAGAGAGTAAAAAATATATATTGTCTATAATATATTATTATGTATTGTATTATATTATAATGTATTATTTTGTGGTTACAATATATAGACAAATTATATTATTTGCCATAATATGTTACATTTACACAAAAATATGATTATAATTAATTTAAAATTTTTGAATTAGAAAATAATAAGTGATTGCAAAAATAAAAAATATACATTGTGACATTTTAATCAAACCAGAATTGATTACTAAGTAAAATATTAATTTTCATTTTTACGTAATAATAAATTTATTATAATGTAATAAATTTAAAATAAATCGTATCATGAATGAAATAAAATCAGTAAAAATTAAATTTTAGACAAAAAAAAAAATATTATATACATTGAATGCATTAAATATAAAATATTAAATAAAATAAAAAAAAATTATCTTCTAATTTAACGAATGGCCGCGGATACGTTACATGCATTGAGATCTGTAGAATCAATTCTTAGATAAGATAAAGGTCAGTAGAAATGGAGAGGGAATGAACAGATGGAGTCATGGCGAAGTACGAGTAAGAAAGTGCCACGTAAGGAAGGACGGTCAGTCAGAGAATGCAGGTGAATGACACGTAAGAGTATCGATTATGTAACCAACCAGCAAGTGATATTATCAATACCTAGAAACATCCTAAGTTTTCATGTAAGAAGGTTACATTCCACGCACTGACACTCCTTTTTTCTTTTCTTTTTTTCGGCAAACTAACTCTCTTTATTTCGTTCTTTGTTTTAAGACAGTTTCATTTCATGCCGTTGGGTACCCTTTTCGAAATTTTTATTATCATTATTTTAGAAAAAAATATTATT
>CANXYI010778304.1:0-14093 GCA_948208565.1 Hura crepitans | reverse complement strand
GAAGTGGCACACCTTGCCTGTTTCAGGTGGAAATGGGTAGAGGGTGTTACATTTAGTGGTATCAAAGCAGGTTTAGGCATTCTTAGGTGTCTTATACATGTGTGTATGAGTCTAGAGTTCTGTGTCTAGTCAAGCTACACTGTCTCATACTGATAATTATTTCTGGTACACTTATATGTGACGAGTGAGTAGACCCCACCCAAGCGAGGGGAAGAGGTGACTAGTTTTGCACTGACAATAATACATGGAATAGAGGTGAGTGTAGCCACTCTAGAGCCAAGTGATGATGCCTACCAGTTCAGCTTTAGGTGGGAGCAAGAAGCCAAGGGACTTTCAACAGGGTCAGCAGTCCCAAAGATAGCAGGGCCAGCAGTCCCAAAGGCAGGCCCCTTCACAGAGGACTGGTCAGGGGTATTCTTCTAGACCTCAACCACCTCAATCATAATAGGCTTCCAGTGCACCTGTATCCACTGCTAGGAGTGCACCACCAATGTGTGAGAGCTATCAGATGAAGCATTAGGGCCAGTGTTGGCAATATCGAAGGGGTGAGTGCTTTATTTATAGAGCTAAAAACCATTACTAGAGAGAATGCCCTCAGAGGCAAGAAGAGGTAGTTCAGACATAGGCCTCAGTAAAAGCTAGAGCTGGTAGACCTTTGAGACCATCGAGACAAAAGTAGGCTACCACCAGTCAGAGGGGCAGAACTGAAGTGAGAGCTTTGACACAACAGTATGCTATTCATGCTCGAGAGGATGCAGAGTCTCTAGACATCATAGCTAGTACATTTTCTTTAATTGATGCTTTTGTACTAGCTTTGATAGATCATAGATCCACACACTTGTATATAAGCACCACATAAGCATGAGATAGAGGGCCTGAACTAGAACCTATAGATCTAGATATTTAAGTGAGCAACCATATAAGTCAGAGTGTGACAGTGAACATTGTTTATCGACACTGTCCTCTAATGATATACAATGAAAGCTTCCGAACATATCTGATAGAGTTACCCTTCCATGAGTTTGATATCATATTGGCTATGCACTAACTGTCAGAGCACCAGAGTAGTTATTGATTGTGAGAAGAAGAGGTTGAGTCTTCAGACCGTGTATGGGCAAGAGGAGATTGTTATGGGTAATAGAGACTTCTTACATAATGTGATTTCAACTATCATAGCCAGGAGATTCATTTGGAAGGGATGTGAAGCTTTCTTAGCTTCTGTGATTAATATCAGTGTACAGACCCCTAGCTTGGATCAGATACCTATTATGTCTGATTTTCTTGATGTTTTTCCAGATGAGTTGCTAAGATTGCCACCACATCGAGAGTTGGATTTTGAAATTGAGACTTACCCTAGTGTGAACCTAGTCTTGATTACTCCTTATAAGATAACCCCATTAAAATTGAAGGAATTGAAAGTGCAGTTGTAGGAGTTGTTAGATAAGGGCTTTATTAGGCCTAGTGTGTCTCTTTAGGGAGCCCCTATCTTATTTGTGAAAAAGAAGGATGGATCACTTTGATTGTGTATCGATTATAGGCAACTGAACAAGGTGACAGTTAAGAACAAGTATCTATTGCCTAGGATTAATGATCTTTTTGATTAGTTATGGGGTGTTAGTGTCTTTTCTAAGATTGATTTGAGGTCAGGGTACCATCAGTTGTGGATTAAAGAAGGTGATATCCCTAAGACTGCTTTCAAGACACGTTATGGGCATTATGAGTTCTTAGTGATGCCATTTAGGCTCACTAATGCCCCAATAGCCTTCATGGACTTAATGAATAGGATATTCAAGCCATACTTGGACTAGTTCATGGTTTTCTTCATTGACAACATCTTGGTATATTTCAGAACTCGGGAGGAACATGGACAGAACCTCCGTATTATATTATAAACATTAAAAGAGAAGCAGTTACATGCCAAGTTAAGCAAGTGTGAGTTCTGGTTAGAAAAAGTGGCATTCTTGGGTCACATTTCCTTAGCTGAAAGTATCAAGGTAGACTCGAGTAAGGTTAAAGAAGTGTTAGAGTGGAATCCTCTTAGGAATGTGATTGAGATTCTAAGCTTCTTAGGACTGTCACATTATTATAGGAGGTTCGTAAAAGGCTTCTCAATGATTGCTGCTCCACTGACAAGATTGATAAGAAAAGATGTGAAGTTTGAGTAGGATGATAAGTGTCAGGCTAGTTTTGATTGATTAAAGTGAATGTTGATAGAAGCTCCTATCCTTACTCAGCCAGAAAAGGGTAAGGAGTTTGTGATCTATAGTGATTCTTCACATAATAGGCTTGGTTATGTGTTGATGTAGGAAGAAAAAGTGATTCATATGCCTCTAAACAGTTGAAGAATCATGAAAGGAATTACCCCACATATGAGTTGGAGTTGGTAGCAATTATTTTTGCTTTGAAGGTGTGGAGACATTACTTGTGTGGAGAGAAATGCTACATCTATATATACCATAAAAGCCTGAAGTATTTACCTATACAGAAGGAGTTGAATTTGGGACAACAACGGTGGATGGAGTTAATCAAGGATTATGATTGCTTGATTGACTATCATGTAGGAAAGGCAAATGTAGTTATAGATGCTTTAAGCAGGAAGATGATAGCTACTCTGAGATTGATGCATGCCAGAGTGAAGTACAGGACAGAAGGTTTAGTGTTGGCTAAATTGCAAGTCAAGGTTGATTTTAGGTAGCAAGTGAAATAAGCTCAGTTGAGAGATATTCACTTAGTGTAGATAGTGGGTAAAGTTAAAGAGGGAAAGGCTATAGGCTTTAAATTAATTGATGATGGAAGCCTATATTACCAGAATAGGCTATGTGTGCCTGATGTAGATGAGTTGAGATTGCAGATTTTGAAGGAAGCTCATGAGGCTCCATACTCTATACATCTAAGAAGTACGATGATGTACCTTAGATTGAAGCCTTATTATTGGTGGCTAGGAATGAAGTGAGGGTAGCAGAGTACGTGGCTCATTGCTTGACTTGTAAGTAGGTAAAAGTAAAATAGCAGGTTCCTTCTAGATTGCTACATCCGATTGCAATTCCAAAATAGAAATGGGAGAAGATCACCATGGATTTTTTCATGGGACTACCATTGACTAGGAATAAGTGTGATGCTATTTAGGTGATCGTGGATAGGCTGATGAAGATAACCCACTTCATACCTATACAGATAGACTATTCTTTAGAGAAGTTGGCCAGATTGTACATCGACAAATTATGAGGTTACATGGAGTGCCAGTAGCCATAATCTCATATTAGGACTCGAGATTTACTTCTAAGTTTTGGAAGAAGTTGTAGGAAGCCTTGGGTACTCTATTGACATACAGTACTGCATTCCATCCTCAGACAGATGATCAATCTAAGAGAGTGATACAAGTGCTAAAAGATATGTTGATAAGCTACGCCATCGAGTTTAAGGGTAATTAGGACTAGTATCAGGCATTAGCTGAGTTTTCCTACAATAATAACCATCAAGCTAGCTTAGGCATGGCACCATATAAAGCCTTGTGTGGTCACTAATCTAGGATTCCTCTCTATTAGAGTGAAGTGGGAGAAGGTAGAATTATGGGATCTAATTTGATTCGAGATGTTAAGGAGAAAGTCAAGGTTATCAGAGAAAGATTGAAAGTATCCTCAGATAGGCAGAAGTCTTATGCAAACTTGAAAATATGTGATATTGAATATGAAGTTAGTGACCAAGTGTCCTTCAAAGTATCACTGTGGAAGAAGGTACTCCGATTTGGCAAAAAGGGCAAGTTTAGTTTGAGATTCATTGGGCCTTATGAGATTACTGAATGAGTGGGTCCTTTAGCTTATCGACATGCCTTGCCACCTAATTTGTGGTGGATACATGATGTTTTTCATGTATCTATGTTAAGGTAGTACCGATCAGGTCTATCACATGTGATTGCTACAAAAGAAATTCAAGTTCAGCCGGATTTGACATATGAGAAAGAACCATTGCAGATTAAAGCTAAAGAAGTGAAGTAGCTGAGGAACAAGATGATTCCACTGGTGAAAGTGCTATGGAGGCACCACAACATGATCGAAGTGATGTGGGAAAGTGAGGAGCAGATGTAGATGTAGTATCCACACCTTTTTACCTCAAGTAATTTCGAGGATGAAATTTCTTAAGAGGGGAAGGATTGTAACGGCCGTAAGTCAAGGTCTTATGAGCAATACCTTCTGGGGCCCAATGATGTTCCCTACAATGCGGGGCATCGTTATGAGTCCAATGATTTGTGTATTGGTCATAAAACTTTGACGGGCCTAAAAATGGGGAAAACAAATGAATTAAAAATTTAGCATAACCAATAAATTATTTTGAGTTAAGAACTAGTAGATAAGGAGATAAAATGAGTCTGGGCCGGGACAGCCTCAGGATGTGCCTAGACTAACCCAAAAATACCATACCTTGAGCCTTAAAAATTCCACTAAGTATGATGGAGGAGGAATTGTAATTTTCTGAGGTCAATAGATATTATTTCTGAATATTTTATTCTGGAGGGTGAATAGTGCCAAAAAGTCAACTATTGAATTTTTACTTGAAATTTTATGTGAGTTCTAGTTACACTAAGCAAGGATTTTTAAAACTAAAATGAGAATTTTTAAAGGTCCGGAGAATTTTTTGTAAATTTCTAATGCCAAAAGTGACATAAAGTGAATTTTAGCCATTAAAGCCATATGGGCCAATCCTATACAAGCAACCTATCATTCTTAAAGGGGTTACACATGTGAACCACCTCACATGTGCCTAAGTCATCTTTAACCTCTTACACTAAGAGAAGTTGATGCTGCCACCATGGTTACACCACTAAAATTCTTCATTTCTCTCTCCTCTCTCCTCTAAACTTCACAAATATTATAGGAAAATAAACCTCCATCATCCCTAGATACTAATTCCACCAAGAAATTTGAGGAAAGGAGCTTAATTTGGAAGATTCACCACTTAGGTGAATAGTGATAATTTGTTATGGAAGTGCTCCAATTCCATTTTTTATTTTTGATATAGGTAGATTAGACTATTCTAAAGACTCTTATAGTTTTAGATTTTAAATTGGAGCTCTAGAATTATTTTTGGGAATTTTTCTAAGACAAGAATTGTGTATGTTTAGGGGTGCCATATACAAGTGAGGAGAACTAAAGGAATAAGGCTAAAAGTGGTGGAGAAAAGGGTGTACTCACACCCTGGGTATGTGAAATAAGCTAAATTTAATGTGCCTTATGTGTATGCCATGTTTGTGTCCTTAAATCTTATATGGAATTGCTTCAACTTGGGAGTAGGCATGGCATTTTGGTGAAATTAGATTATATTTGTGTTTTTGTAGCATAAAAATAATAAGAATTGTATATTGATTTGTGATGAAATGCATGTGTAAGTGTGTGAGTGTATTGTGGTTGAATTGTGTGTAACATTGTGCATGGCATGTGTAGGCATGATTATAGTATGTTAAGAGAGGAATTAAAAAGCTTATGAAGACTATAAACTATACTCTAAAATGAATCTTGAATAGTGACATGTGGTATCAAACTATGATGAAATGGGAGTAAAGTGTACAAGTATGAAATATATGCTATAATGGTATGAAATTGTGTCTTGCGATGTGAGTATGGTAAATAAGTGTTTATGGAAAAGCAAAGATGAAATTTGAACTTGGTATGGGGTGGAAATGGTAGGATACAAAATACAAAAGTGACTAAATGAATAGTAACTTTGCGAGCATGGTAAAGTTATGGTAATTTTGTGTGCCTTTTGTCCTAACACATAGCCTAATGGTGAAAGTGAACTTAGAAATCAATATTAAAATTAACGGACTAAATTAGCTATTGGCCTATCAGTTAGACAACCATTGGATGGGTTGACCAGTCAACTAGGGAGTTAGCAACTACTAGGCAGCTTAGTCCTTCTAAAGCCACTACTGTGTGTTGGTTATGGCGAGTATAGCCGCAGGGCTTCTGACATGAACCCTGCACAGTAGGTTATTAAGAGGTCCACCTGAGCTGATCCTTACTACCCATTTGTCTATTTGTGGGTATTGGAAGATTTCACGAGGCTGATCCTTACTATCCACCTTTAGTGATGCTGATATGATTTATAGATATTAGGAGGTCCATGGACTGATCCTTGCTATCTGCTAGTCCAGTATTGGGAGGTCTACGGACTGATCCCTACTATCGAGCGAGGTAGGTGCAGTTACCTAGGTCTAAAGATAGTCTTGCTATCTCGCATTTTAAAGAGTTATCTATCTGTCATGGGCCTATAATAATGATAACACTGACTGATAATATATTTGAATAACAAAACATGGAAATGCATTAGACTTAGAAGAGTTAGGATGAACATGATGGTACACTAAATGCTGAATGTTACTTGTATGCATGATAGACATATTTTATTTGGCTTATTCCATCACTGAGTTTCATACTCAGTGTGTCGGTGTCCCAATGCATAGGCAGTTGATGGACCGATGGTCAACACTAAACGTCATCAATGTAGCTGCAGACGAGTCTTTTGATACTTTTTGTCTTTCTTTTTAAGTTTTGTATAGACGCACTCATGTATATAGAGCCTATGGGTTATGGGGTGTCTTTTGTCTGAACATGATATGTATATAAACATGATATATATATATATATATATAGCTTTGCATGGTAATATAAATCTATTTTTGTATAATTGTGTGCTGATAGGTCTATGACCCTGTGTTATATGAAATGGGTATATTGTTGATGGTTGTGGTGATATGGAGGACCAGAGGGTCCAAAAGGGGGATGTGATTGAAAATTGAATTTAGAAGTGTTTTTCTCTATAGGTTTATTTGGGGTTAGTTACTCAGGTAGCTATTATGCTGCCCAATTTTTTTTAATTATCTGATAATGCCTATTAGGAGTTTTAATGGACTAGTATAAGCAGTAATAAGGGGATAAATAATTAGAATTGGCATAAGGGCATGTTTGGTCAAAGTTGGTCAAACATGGGTAGAAGTTAAACAAAAGGCCCCTAGGGAAATCCAAGGATGGGTGACCTCAGCAGGAAGTGGCACACCTTGCTTGTTTTAGGTGGAAATGGGTAGAGGGTGTTACATGTAAAATGTTGAATTTGTGTCAGTTAGAAGAAACGAAGAATGATTTATCTATTCTGACAAAAATTCACCACAAAATAATGAATTTTCAAGGCAAATTATTTATAGCATTTCAAGATTATCACATCTACATTGTAATTCTTCTTCTTCCTCTTGAATTATTGATCAAATTATATGTTTGAGTGTTCAATGTTCATGGGTTATTGCTACCATCAATTTTGGGTTTTCAAGATAAGGAGAAGGAGAAAAGAAAGGTAAAGGGGAAAGGAATTTTAAGGATTAATTGGGTCTCATTTCCTCAATTACACTAAATTTTTGAATGAATTAAAGTAAATTTTGTTTGATTGTGTGCTGCCATTGATGACTGAAAATTGGTGATTTAACTTGTTTAATCTATGAATTAATGAGTTGTTTGAGTGTTAATTAATTGATAATCAGTGTAACATATGAATTATTATTGATGTTCTAGTATGGATTCCACTGAATTTGGATGAGGAATTTTATGAAAAGCTAAAAAAAATTACGATGAAATCTTACCTCTAGAAGTCCTATGTATGTGAGGCTCTCTAGCAAAGACAAAGAATTGTAAGCCATAGGAAGGAACCACGGCTATGAGGCTTTATGGCATACAACTATAAGCCCCCCTAACAAAGCTAAATATGAGTTTATGAGTGAAAATTGCTTTTGCTTGGTGAAGCTTTTGACCTATCTCTTACATAACATCTTTTGGCCTATATTTTGGCTACTGTTTAGGGATTAATTGACATGATTTTAATCATGATAATATAAGAGAATTGAGAATGATATTATGGTTAAAGTCTATTAACTTTAATGAGAACTTATGTAAAGGAAGCTAAAGAATGTACTCATATGACCTATTGAAATGCTCATGCTGAATAATCGCTAAATGAGTAAAGTACCGAGACTTGAAGAGTATGATTATGACCTTAGGTTTGGTCTCAATGATATGATTATATGTATATAAGCTCCTTACAAGCTTTTTATTAGATATTGTGAGAAACTTGCTTTCATCGACTACTATGTGATATGAACATGAATCAAGTATGAGCTATTGACTTTGAAAATTGACATGCATAGTGACTATGAGTTAATGATTAAGAGACTGTGGATCTAAAACATAATTGTGACTGAATATATATAAACATAAACTTTGATCCCTTGTATGCTTAGACTAACTGAATAGCATTTGCATAAGTTGGCATGCCATATTAGGGGTCTTAACAGTTGCTTTCTAATTCTGATTGCTCTTCAAAGTAATAATTTATTATGGATATGGCCACTAGGTCAAGATGACACTGTGCATTCTATCTAGCTCTGTAGAGCATTATTATGTCTAGCTCTACAAAGCAATATACCATTTAGCTCTATAGAGCACTCTATGATTAGCTCTATGGAGCTTTTTTTGTATCACTCTTTAAAGTTTTATAAAACTCAATATCCAATCTAGAGTAGTCTTAGGATACAGTGGGCATTACCATGATCATGGGCATTAAAAGCTATAAAATGTTATGAAATGAATTTGTGCATAATAATCTGACAAGTATTAGTATCCAATGATCATGTGTATTGGCAAATATGGTATGATCATAAGGGTGACTCATGAATGTATGATAACCTAAAATGATTAATTGCAAGTGGAATGTATGATTTAACTATGTTTAAATGATAGTTATTACTAATAAACATATGAGATACAAATGAATATCTCAGGCTAAGTTTGATCTTAAATGTTGTAAACTATTACATGTTTGCTATGAAGGTTTGATTCTATACTACTAAACAATTTTTGCTTAACATGTTGGATGTTTATTCCATGCATAAGTTAAGGCTTCAATAGACAAAGCATTATTGAGTGGGAAGTATGCAATAAGCATTAGGATCTCAATTTTACATTTACTCTAATTTTTAATTTTCGTATAATTGTTTTCCTTTTTTTTAAATGATTTTTTTGGCTTTTCATGCTGTAAACCAGTTTAGCTAAAAATTTTGGATTTTTCTTCCATTATTGTATTGGTTTATTAGTTTATTGCATTATAAAGGCTATTGTTTCCATAAATCCATTATGATACGGAACCCTAAGATCGACTTGATAAGGTAATCCACATAACTAAGCTTTAAAACCAATTTAAATAGCAATTGAACAAATTAAGATCTAGCACCTTTAAATTCAATTAATGAATTAGCAATACCAGATATAAGAATCCCAAACCTCTAATTAAACTAGGTTAATTAGTAATTTAAGGATAAAGAAATGAAGAAAGAATTACCACAAAGTAAATACCTTGATAAGATAACAGTTCTTGATAAAAGCACAAGAGAAGTCCACCCTTGCAATTTAATAAAACTCAACAATTGAGAATAAACATTGAATGCCATTTCCCCTACATTGGTTTGCCTTATATAGGCAGCAAACAGAGCTTACACAAGAGTTGAGTTTTATTTAAACTACCCTATAGAGTTAATTCTTTGATAAACTACCTTAATAGGATAAGTTTCTAGAAGAAATAACCCATTGGCCAAATTTCTACATGGATATTAAGTTATTAGGCTTGTTTTAAGCTTAATGCAACAAATTTGCCTTCATATTTCACCTTTGGCCCAATTCACACAAGCTTGAATTCTAGCCTAACTTGAATCTTGGTTCAATCTTGAATCTTCATAAGAAGGCCAATTTAAATTCTTCAAGGTCTAAATACATTTGGGTAGCCTACATGATCCATTTGAATGCACAAGCATCTCACGTGATTGATAGCACATACACGGCACATGACTAGTAGCACATGTCTTGCACATGACTTATTGACTTTTGAATTGTTGACTTATTGACCTTGACTTATAGACTTTGACTTATTGACTTTTGTCCTAAAATTCCAAAAAGGAAACTTTTGACCTAATAGTGTGAACTATGTTCTAACTTAAGTAGTTACACCAAAGGAAAACAAGAAATGATAAAAATGGTCCAAAGACCAAAAAGGAAACTTTTTGGCCTAACAATGTCTAAGGCCTTATTACATACAAAACAACCTAAATGAGGAATAAGCCCATTTGAATAGGCTAATATACATCACAAAGTTCATTATTACTTTAAGGCCATCCTTGCATACATCATTCCCTTGTTTCTCAAAAAAGATTCATCCTCGAATCTTCATCTTGTTATAATTTGGAGTTGAAGATTTTGGAATGAATACATCTTCATATATCATCCTTTTGATAGTTGGGAAAAGAATGATAGCTTCCTCATGTTGAACCTACAAATCAACATCAAGAGAACAAAACATAACATGGTTAGTCAAAATTAATTCATTCTCCACCATCCTATGGTCCTCCTCAAATGCTTCACACAATTCATCCTCCTTTGGTAAAACAAAATCAAGACTTGCATATTGATTTTCCACCATCGAACACTTTTCTTTTTCACTAAGGATCTCAACATTCTTCTCTACTTTTATTTCTTCAACCGCATTTATCACTTAACCATATAAAACCTCATCAATAACATTCTTATCTTCTACAACTTCATTTTGGATTTCAACCAAATTAGAAAATGAAGTAGGCATGTCAACCATATCTTCAATTTGTCTCTCCCACTTCAAGTATGTATTAGCATCATTCATCCCATTGAAAGGTAGAATTTTCATCTTGATAAGGCTTAGTTATTATCTCTTTGATTGTCACCTTTATACCCACCTTGAAGTGAATACTATTTTGACTTGTGATGAGACATTCTAGACCTTCTACATGAAGTGTTTGTAAGAAAGAAAATGTGAGTAACAAAACCTTACAACACTCCCTTATGTGTTTATTCTGGAAGAGGTTTAGTCACTCATGTTTCACTCAAATTCAAGCTTTTACCCTCTTTTTGTGCTCACACACTCTTGCCTTTTACCTCTTAAGGATACTCTACATGTTTTTGCTTTAGAACCAAGTTCTAGTATTAAAGCAAATACAAGCAATAATTAGAATTAGCAAGGAAATAAGTTAACAAAGAGAAAATGCATGACATAATAATAGAAGCAAAATGAAAAGCAAGAATTTGAATTAACACATAAGAAGTAGAAAGTGTGTTTGCTGATTTTTACGAATATTGAGTAAAAGATAGCAAATTTGTATCTCAAATAATGTTAATGGTTGCAAAAGAAAGTAAAAAAATAAGAAGGGAAAACTAAAAATATAAAGAAAATACAAAAATAGAAAGTATGTAAGAATTCAATTTCTCTAAGTAAGAAGACCAAATCTCCCACAATACATGTCTAATTAAACCCAAAATTTACAAACAGGTTTAGATTAGTACAAGAAATGCGCTAGTAAAATTTGAACACATTTGGCTAAGTATACAGAAAATTTTAAAATCTTGATGCAAATGCAAATTTTGCCAAAAAGGTAAATGAAACGAGCTCAGATTCTGCTCAAATTTAATAGGTAAGCTTAGAATAACCCTCAGATAGTGGTAACAAATTTTGGTATCATTTTCAGGTGTATTTCAAAAATTCCAAAATTTTCCCTCAAAAATAATTTCTAGTTGTAAACTATGTTCAAGCAAGAATTTAAAGCTCAAATTTGACCTCCTGAAATAAAACTAAATATGTAACACAATATATATCACCCAACTAAATTTTCACACCAGAACTTAAAGAGTTAATGAAATCCGATTCGTAGGTGGAATAGAAATTAATTTTATGAGTTTTGCTTTTCTTTATTCTTTTTTTTCTATGTTTTCGAAACAATTATATTCCAGCAACTAAAAAAACCTTAATTGAACAAAAAAATAAAAAAAAATAAAAGCAACAAAATTACAATTGGACTAAATATGCTCAAATATGGCTTAGTATACCTAATTGTTATTCTATGCATTCTAAACAGCAAATAGATACTCTAACTATTATTTTAATACTATGGATAAATATTCAATTACCCTAAATTAGGCTATTATACCAAATGATGCAGAACCCTAAGATCAAACTTGATAAGATAATCCATTCAATTAGGCTTTAAAACTAATTTAAATAGTAATTGAATAAATTAAGATCTAGTACCTCTAAATTCAATTAATGAATTAGCAATACCAGATATAAGAATCCCAAACCTCTAATCAAACTAGGTTAATTAGCAATTTAGGGATAAAGAAATCAAGAAAGGAAACTTTCGACCCTAATAGTGTGAACTATATTCTAACTTAGGTAGTTACACTAAAGGAAAACTAGAAATGACAAAAATGGTCCAAAGACCAAAAAGGAAACTTTTTGGCCTAACAATGTCCAAGGCCTTATTACATACAAAACAACCTAAATAAGGAATAAGCCCATTTGAATAGGCTAATATACATCACAAAGTTCATTATTGCTTGAAAGCCATCCTTGCATACATCACATTAGGCTTGAGTTTTAAGTATAAGATGTTGAGTTTGGCAAAACTAGCTCTAAATAATTGTTTTGGGTTATGTGTTATATGAATAAGTGCATGAATGTGATGCGATACTGATAAGTATATTGTATGAGCATTTAGTATTGGTGCCTATGGCATATAATATGGCACTTCTACATATGATATATATGGATATCGATAGGAGCAGTGTTACAGATCCCATGCTATGTTAAGTACTAGACCTAATGTAAAATTTTCTCTACGTGTCATGAGCAAATTCTAATTCGATTACAGAGAAGAATATTAAGTGGCTGTTAAGAGCATCTTTAAGTACTTGAAGACTAAGGATGTGTTCTTAATATATAGAGAAGGGGATTTACATATAATTGAGGATGCTAGCTTTTAGTTTGATAAAGATAATTGTAATTCCTTGTCAGGCTACGTATTCTGGTTTGCAAAAGGTGTATTTAGTTGGAACAATTCCAAACAGGATACAACTATAGACTAGACTACCAAAGTAGAGTACATTACAACTTTTGATGCACCTTAGGAAATTGTGTGGATCAAGAAAATCGTTATTAAATTGGGAGTAGCATCGATCATTGTTAACCTAATACCTTTATATTGTGAACAATAAAGCCATTACATAAATAAAAGAAATATGATCTCATTAATGATCCAAGCACATGCTCGGGCACTTCCATCTCATATAGGAAAAAATTGGTAGATAAAATGTGAAGATTAAGAGAGTCCCCACTAATTAGAACATCTATGATCATCTCACTAAGGCACTATCACAAAATAAATTTGATCTCTATGTAAATAATATGGGTATTAAATACATTGGTGATTGGCTTTAGTATAAGTGGGAGTTGTTAGTTGCATGCCCTAGAGCACACATGTAATAAGGATATTTTGTATACATTTAAACATTCATATATGTAATAAAAGGCATTCTTTATTACATTAGTGCTTATGTTAATTCATTTGTTTGATATAATCTTAAACTATGTAATAAAGTCTTTAGTATTCTTTCATAATGCAGAAGAAATTATAAAGTGTTAATAATGTGGGATTCTTATTGCATGCAAATGTGAAATACCAAAATTATCCCTAGTCATATTATTAACAAGATGAGACAGTGTTAATATGGATATACTAGCACATGTTATAATATATGACCTAATTAAATAGTAGCTCTCACAAGCTTTAAGAATGGTGATGCTTCGAGTTAACATGTGGATGCTTGTTCAAGAAACAAGTCCATTAGAGGCATAATATGAGAAGTTAACATAGATAAATAATCTATATTAGTGAAAATATCTCATCATATCAGTAGGTGCAACTGTTTTCTGGCTTGAGATAACAAAATATATGTTAAGTATCAAGAACTATACTTTTGACTGTGGTGCTTTTACATCACTATGATGTTTACATAGCTAGGTGATTATGAGATAGTTAAAGGTAGTTGAGAGATTAATAGATGATTCACCACCTTAGATTATAATGGGGAGTTTATCTCATTGTTCTAGTATGCATTTATTCTGGGAATCTTTGGCCAAAGTCAAATGCAAGTGCGAGTGAGATTCATAATTGCATTTCAAGAATAAAGGAACAAATATTA
>CANXYI010778266.1:0-11653 GCA_948208565.1 Hura crepitans | reverse complement strand
AACAGTGGCAACTCCATTAGGGACACTATGAGACCATACTCTAAAAGTACCTTAAATTAATATAGAACTTCATATTTTGAATGTATGATGTTATTTCTTTTTGAAATTGCATTACATGCTAGAGCCTTAGAGTAAGTTAGCCATCCTTTTTATACCCTAATGTCATTTCAAAGCATGAACCCAATTTCACTCAAATTGGAAGATTGTTAGAGGTCGCATAAAATCCAAGCCTCGTGCCTTTAAGGTATATGAAATGGTGAACCAATCAGTCGTATGCTCATGATAAGATAGACCCGTTGTGCAGGGACTATGCTTGGATGACCATAACTAGCATGACTAAACCATGAGCTTATGTAATTACTAATAGCAATTTCCCTTAGGCACCTCAGTTAATGATACATTGTGTGTTTTGTTGGTCAATATGTAAGAAATGTGACTTAATCATCTCTAAATGGTATCGAACCCATTAGGTCTTTTCTATCTATAATGTGCTAGACCTTACATTTTGACTCAATTAAGCATATCCAACATATACGAGCCAAATATTTTGCATGCGCTCTTCTATGTGAGAAAAATAATGTTTGACTACCTATTGCTTGTTATTCAAACCTATTGAGGCCTCGATGTCCTATAGGTAAGCCCTTTTAAGAAAGAGCAGGTGACCTCGTGTGTGGGAAGAAATAAGGTTAGAAGGCTCTTGCTTGTGATTGTTGTTATATGTATTAGCATACATTAACATTTCATGCATTCACACATATTCTCATTCCATCATGTCTAACCCTTTATCTTATAGCCATCATAGATCCTCGAGCGACTTAGGTACGAGGGACAGATGGTAGGATAGTTAGACAAGAATTCATATCTACCACTTACGACTTGACAAATATGGTAGGGTAGGATGAAAGCAATTTTTTTGCTCAAAATTTTGAAACTAGGATGGATTAGAAATTTGAAGAGTTTAAGAAAAGGATGATGGATATGGTTTCAAAGGCAATCACTGAGATAGTTCCCACTACTATGTCACCACCATGTGCTGAAAATGTAGCATCTACACCTACTAGAAAAACTGCTACTACCTTTAAGGGAATCGACAAAGGGAAATAAGCCACAGGCATTAGAGGAAAAGATAAGAAGGCTATGTTCTTTAATCCAGAGTATGACTTTTATAAAGACTTGATTACACCTCTAAAGTTTGATTATGCTACTATGAAGAAGTTGGAAGAAAAAATGGAGGCAATGGCTAGGCTTATCTCCATGGGTAAAGGGATATATCCTGAGGAACTTACCTTAGAATCTGAGAAGATCCTACCTTCTAAATTAAAGATGCCAAAATTACCAAAGTTTGATGGGACTTCTGACCTAAGAGCCCACATTAAGCAATGCACCACAATTATGAGAGGCACTGAGCTTAGCACTAAATAGAAGGTAGCTTATTTTAGTTTGACAATGCAAGGAAGAGGAATCGATTTGTATTATGGGTTAGAAAGGAAAGTGAAGGAGGACTGGAGCAAGATCACGAAAGCTTTTATCAACCAATATGACTGCAGCACTCACATGAAGGTCACCATGAAAAACCTTAAGTTGCTTAGCTAGAAATCCAACGAGACTTTTATAGAGTACTTGTCAAGATGAAGTTCTAGAGTGCTAGAAATAAGGAAGAAGCCGAAAACATAAGATCTAATCTGCATGTTCATTAAGAATGCCAACCCATACTTGAAGGACGGCTTGAAAGCCAAGGGGTTGAAGGATTAAGAATCATTAAAAGACATAGCCATAAACCTAGAAGAGGAGCATAATGAGCAAAAAAAATTTAAGAGGGTTTGGCAATCGGAGAAATTAAGGAGCTAAGAATGTAAGTGGAGCTAGTTTTAGGTAAACTACTGAGGTATCTGCTATAGTAGGGCATTATTCAAATTTGGGCAAGCTACTATCTTAGTGTCTAATGTAGTTTCAAAAAGAAGGAAAGCTCTAATCTCTGCCTTCTAGACCTACCAGAAGTGAAGGCTAACCCTATTATAGATCAAATTTGTACTCTTAATATCATCCGCATACTAGCCATGACACTGATAACTACCACACTTTGAGGGATAGGATTCAAGACTTGATTGATTCAAGATAAATACCCGATTCGGAATAGAGATAAAAAAGTCAAGGTGCATACTCAGGGGTTTCTCTTTTGATCAATATGGTTAACTCAGGTCTCCCAAAATTGTATGTACTTTAGGACTTGCATAGGAATAATTATCTAGTCGTAAAAATAAGTTTTAAAGTGAATTAGGGTTCAATATGCATGATAGACATATGGGCTACAAAAAGTGAGAGCGAGTTAAAACAATAGGTTCAAGATTTATTTATAGATTCTTATCAAGAGCAGAAATTAAGTGAGGAAGTAGAAACCAAGGTAGCAACCTGAAGTGGGTGAGTGGTGCCAGAAGTGAAGATAGAGCCAATTCCCCTGGTGGTGGAGAATGAAGAGGATGCTATGATGAAACAGTTAAAGAAGACTCTTACACAGATTTTGATTTGGGATCTGTTGCATCAATCTTCCTCTCATCGATAGAAAGTAGTTGAAGCTTTATGTGCAACAACTATTTCAATGACTATATCGCCATCTGAGCTAGTGGTAATGGTAAAAAAGAGGAGGAAAGAAGAGTCAACTTCTTTGATACTAATTTACCACCTGAAGGGCATCACCACAGCCATCCTTTATACATCAAAGTAGAAGTCAATGGCAAGCACACAGCTTGTGTAATGGTTGATGATGGGTCATCAATCATTGTGTGCCCACTTAAAGCCATAGCAGCATATGGGTTGGAGGATTCAATGATCTCTCAGTCCAAGGTTACCATTATGGCCTATAACAACACAAAGAGATAAGCATATAGGACTTTTAAGGTCATAGTATAAATAGGGGTGATTGTGGATGATGTGGAGTTTGTAGTGCTCGATATTCTTATGAATTTCTCTCTACTTTTAGAAAAGCTGTGGTTCCATAAGCTAGGAGGAGTTTCATCGACATTGCATCAAATGATAAAGATCCCCCCATGATGGTGAGATAGTAACAATAAGGGCTATAAGGAAGAATCAGGTTTCAATGCTCAAAATAGCCAATCAACCTTTCAACGGTTTCCACATTACTAGAATCTTTTCGAACTAAGGGGAAAACCCCAAGGTGGTAAACATGCTAAAAAAGATGAACTATCTGCCTGGAGCTAGATTAGGACATGTTTTGAAAGGTTCAATCTCAACCATTCAGCCTCAAGGACAGAAAGATTGAAAAGGATTAGGATATATCATAGAGACATCAAAACTGAGGAAGTCGAGAAAAGGTATCCCTCTGCTAGAAGAGAATTTTATCAGAGCCGAAGGGAATGTTAGTTACTGTGGGGACTTCAAGGCGGCTATCATTGAGGGACAGTTTATACTAGGATTTGAGATCTTTAATGTTGTGTTTGATTAGGCTATGAATGAAGTGAAAGTCAGTTTAGATATTTGGGATGAGGAAATCAAGACCAACCTAACTGAGTTAGAAATCAGACTTAAGGAAGAAATTCTAACTGATGTAGTGATCTAGGACAAAGGAAAGAAGCAAATGAAAGAAGAAGGTCTTTCTGAAAGTTCTTTTGATGATTTATATGTACCCAAACTTTTTAATGACGATGTTCCTATTTCTTTTGATAATAATATGAACAATTTTGCTTCTTTTTTATGATGTCTTATCTAGCTGCTCATGCATAATGATAATCACGATGCTCATAACATGTTTGATATTAAGTCAATCAATACTACCTCATTTAATGTCAATGCTGACAAAAATCCTAAAGAGACCTTAATTGCATCTGATGTAACTCCTGAAGAGAGGACCAAATTTGAGAGAATGTTAAGAAAATATGAAAAAGTCTTTGCCTGGACCTATAAAGACATGCTAGGGGTGGATCAAAAAGTAACTGAACATACCATCTATATATACCTAAAAGCAAAACCAATGAAGTAGAAACTATAAAGAATTAGACTAGAATAGGCAAAAAAGATAGAAGAAGAGGTACATATGCATGTCGAAGCTAAATTTTTGGAAGAAGTTCAGTACCTGACATGGTTGGCTAATGTAGTACCTTTCACCAAGAAGGATGGAAAAGTTTGAATGTGCATAAACTATAGAGATCTGAACAGAGCTTGCCTAAAAGATGACTTCCCATTATCGCATATATATGTGTTAATTAACAGCATAACAATGTGCAAAATGTACAGCTTCATGGATAGGTATGCCAGTTACAATTAGATTCTAAATAGAATAATAGACAAGATAAAAACCACCTTCATCACAGAATAGGGGACCTTTTGTTACAGAGTTATACCTTTCAGTTTGAAAAACACTAGGGCTATGTACCAGAGGATGGCCATAAAGATTCTCAATGACCTAATTTATAAGGAAGTGGAAGTGTATGTCGATGACATGATGATCAAATCCTCTACGAGGGAAGGACATCTTGAGGCCTTGGAAAAGTTCTTTAAAAGGATGGAAAAGTACAATTTGCATTTGAATCTAAAAAAGTGTCTTCGGTGTAACTTTAAGAAAGCTCTTAGGATATATTATGAGTCAAAGTGTAATTGAGGTTAACCTTAATAAAGTAAAAGCAATCAAAGAAATGCTAGTTTGAAAGAAAGAAAAAGAAATAAGGGGATTTCTGTGTAAAATACAATACATTAGTAGGTTTATAGCTAAGCTCACAACCACATGTGAGTTTATTTTCAAACTTCTCAGAAAGAACTAATCAACTAAGTGGAATGATGACTGTTAGAAGGCTTTCAACACAATCAAGGAATATTTGCTAAATCCTCCAATTTTACAACTACCAAGGTGTGAAAAGCCATTGGTCCTCTATATGTTTATTGAAGAAAGTTCAATTAGGGCTATGATAACATAAGAAGATGAGATAGGCATTGAATTTGCAATTTATTACTTAAGCAAGAAATTTCTTCCTTATAAGGTCAAGTACATCGAAGTGGAAAAGATTTGCCTAGTAGTGGTATAGGCCTCAAAGAAACTGAGACATTATTTCCAATCTTATACTGTATAAGCCATGTCCAAACACAGCCCATTAAGACACCTTTAGACAGCACCATCTTTGGTGGGTAGAATGAGCAAATGGTTCTTTTGCTTCGTGAATTTGACATTCAGTATATAACAAGAAAGACCATAAAAGGGCGAGCAGTCACAGAATTCTTGGCTAATCATCCATTAGAAGGTGAGAAGTTGGAGTTTGAATTCTCAGTTGAAAACTTGAACCCAATTATGGTCTAAGGGTGGCAGATGTACTTTAATGGAGTGGTAAACAGCAAAGGGGTAGGAGTAAGAGTGATTTTAGTAACCCCTAAGGGAGAAAAGCTACCGTTAGCTAATTAGCTGAGATACAAAGTTACAAATAACATGGTAGAATATGAAGCATGCATATTTAAACTTAAAGCATTATTAGCTCTTAATGCAAAAACAGTTAAGTTGTTTGGGGATTCGTCATTAATAGTGTATCAAGGCAATGAAGAGTGGACCATCTGTGAAGAAAGATTAATACCTTACATAGAATACCTAAGGTCAATAAGTGGATGATTTGAAATGTGTACTTTTTGTCATGTTTTGAGAGATGAGAATCAGCTAGCAGATGCGTTGGCTACCTTGGTTTCTATGTGGAATAATCCAAAAGGGATAATCAAAAAACTAATGATCATTTCCAATTCTGAAAGGCCTTGTTATGAGACAATATAGATAATGGAAATAGAGCAAGAAAAAGATAAGCCATGGTTTTATGACATCAAGAATTACATAGAAAGTGGAAACTAACTCGAAGAAGCACAGACAAGGATAAAAAGGTATTAAGGAAGTTGTCAACTCAATTCATTAATGTAAATAGAGTCCTATGCAAGAAGCAAGTAAATGGTCTTCCACTCCATTGCTTAGAGGAATGAGAGACAGAAAAAGTAATGGAAGAGATATACGCAGGGTCATATGGTACACATATGAATGGTTTAGAGTGAGATAAAAAGATTATGTTCCAAGGATTCTTTTAGCTTACTATAGACTATGATTGCTCAAAATACGTGCAAGGATGCCACAAGTGCCAACAGTACCGAGATTTGAAACACATGCCAGTATCGAAACTTCATAGCTTATCATCTCTTTAGCCATTTGCTGCATGGGGGATAGACATAGTGGGAGAGATATATTCAATAGCTTTAAATAGGCATTGCTTTGTTGTAGTGGCAATCGATTATTTCTCGAAGTGGGTCAAAGTAAAATCTTTCAAGAAGTTGGGGGCAAGAGAGATGGCTAGATTCATAGAAAGAGTTTAATCTATAGATATAGAGTTCTACATCATATAGTTTTGGATAACGATGTCCAATTTCAAGTGGAAACAAAGGCTCTCCTATAGAAATACAAGATTCAACATCATAAATGCTCTCCCTACTGGCCACAAGCTAATGGAGCAGTCAAAGCAGCAAATAAGAACCTCAAAAGGATTTTGGGCAAGATAGTTATGGCTTACAGAGACTGGGCATATAAGCTTCCTTTTGCTCTTTGGGGATACAAAACTACGGTTCGAACTTCAATGGGTGTTACTTCATTCTCCTTGTTGTATAGACAAATGTGGTGCTTCCAATAGAGATTAAACTTCAGTCATTGATAATGGCAATAGAGGCAGAGATTTTTGAGACTACATAGGTCGAGCAAAGATTCCAGTAGTTGAATTTGCTAGATAAGAAGCGGTTGAGAGCCAATTATCACAATCAAGTTTACCAAAAAAGGATGGCACATGCCTTGAGAAAAAGGGTGAAGGATTGTAAACTGAATGAAAGAGAGCTAGTCCTCAAATAGATAAGACCCGAACTACCCAACCCAAGAGGGAAGTTCAAACAAAATTGGGAACGGCCATTCATCCTCAAGCAAATGTTACTAAAGAGCGCTGTGATCTTTATAGATTGTGATGGAAATGAGTTAAGGGAGCCTGTGAATATGGATAGGCTAAAAAGGTTTTATGGCTAAAGACAAATATAAGAGAAAAAGAAGATAAATAATAGCCTTACAAGTCAAAAACTGGTAAACAGTGACCTTGCTAAAAGTGGGCACCCTGATAGGGTGAAAACCAAAAAGAGGCATCCTATGCAACAATTAGGGGTTGAGAGAAAATAGTCAATCAAGAAAACCCACGAAGGCTGATTAATGACAAGAGTTTAAGATGTAATTAAGAACTCCCTTGATTAAACAAAGAAATGTGTTGTTGCATTAATGTCTTGTTGCAATTATCATAAAATGCCAATATGATGTTGCTATGTAGGACTACTTTAATAAGCATGATTGAGCATTTTATAAACTAAAGGAGTATAATGTTAAATGCTACAAAGAAGTACAAAATAAAAGTAGAAAAGTTTCTTTCTATTTCTTTCTTTTTAAGTCCTTTGCCTCTTACTACTGCTTTCGCCACTCATCCTTAACCAGCAAGCCCAGTTGTCTCAAGAACGGCCAATTAACCATTCTTTATATGCATCTGAAGTCTAAAAGTTGTAAATAACCCTAGGTGTGATGCTTATCTTTAAGGGTAATCACCTCCATAGCTCATTATAACCAGAAGTGAAAGTGCTAAATATATCTCCTCCTCTAAAAGACAATTGGGAGGTTATAATCCTCTAGGTCTCACTAAGCTACCTCATTCAACATTCAGGGATGCAAAAAGTAACCTTGTGAACATTGACTAAAGGAGCACAGCTTGATAGACCACTGTGTCACACATACAATAAGCAAATCTAAGGGTTTCTAAAACTTATAGCATCATCTATTAGAACACTCAACCACAAAACCCATCGCTCAACATCTATGAAATTCCACGTAATGGCTTGAGACAGCAAATGCTTCAAGTTATAAGATCCAAGGACACAAGGCAAAGGATCATCCAATAAGCAAAGCTTCTTTTGCAGCTTGAAAAAAAAACCGTTAGGAATGAAAACTTACAAAGGCATCCTAAGTAAAAGTCAAGCAAAGGGTAGGGTGAAAACCCGCAAGGGCAATCTATCCTCAAAAATCTTGTAGGAATGAAAACCCACAGAGGCTTCCTAGCCAAAAGGCAGACTAGAGAATAGGGTGAAAACTCCTTTTTAGGGCTGTCTATTAAAAAAAACCTGAAGCTGAAGTAGGCTCTCACGAAAAAATTTAACTTCTTCAGACTATATAGCGTCCAATCTAAGAATTGATTCAGCAAAGATTAGAAGAAAAGGATTCAACCTTTTTTTCGAATCATTGATCACACTGAATAGCTGATAGTCTCTAAAGTGGTCTTTAGCTGACACTTTCAAATATTTAGAGAAGAATGTGAATAAGTATGTGCTTGCTCGAAGGGATAAAATGTCTATGTAACTTTTAGCATAGTCCAGTGGGGACCCATCGTATAGCCAAAGACGGCAATATGCCTAATAAATTGACAGCCTCATATGGGTAGCAAGGAACATAGGTTAAACAATAAGGAAGCATATTAGAAGAATAAAACATGCCCAAAATTGCAGCAAATTCATTAAACAGGGGGCATAGCTCTTAATGAGAAAATCAGAAGACATGAAATTGTAGGCCTAAAAATCGAGTCGCTGCCTTGAGAAAAGTCTGAACAAGGAGCACTCTTCGAAGAAATTTTAGCCCACTTAAAGGAGCTAAGGTAGGGGTTGTCTATGTAGAAGGGAGATCAAGAATTTTATGAAACTTTTTAAGAAATCCATCACTCATTATTGTAAAATGAAGAAAAAACTCAAGTGGCACATGGATTAATGCATGCATTAGGGTATTTATAGGTTTAAAAGGTGAAAAAAGAGCACTATTGGCAAAAATAGGAATTTTCAACAAAAAAAATGAGCATTTTCTTGTTGAAAATGGCCATATTGAGTTGGAAAATGAGTGTTTAGGGTTTGGTCCAAAACGGCTATTTTGGAGCCTCAAAATGACCATTTTCCACTAAGAGAATGGCCATTTTCATCGCCTAAAATAGCCATTTACATAGCCCAAAATGCCTGTTTTGGCTAGCTAAAAATGGTAATTTCCTAAACACTATAAAAGCTATATTTTATTTTATTTTTTACCATTTTTGTACACTTTGATAACTTTTTCACCTAAGCACTATATAAATATACATGTGTAACCATGTCACCATGCCAATAAAGTCGCCCACACTACCAACCCATACCTAAACAAGTGGTCATACTAGGTTGGCTTATCAATAAGGAGATAGAGCGATACAAGCGATTGGCCACCATCACTTAGATCGGGAGCTGATACATGTGCACCCAGACATTGCAAGACTTGAGCATCTTAGATTGACTGGATTAGCCACTTACCTAAGTGGGATGGTAGGAGTTCTAACTGTTACGGTGTGCCATTTATGCAACTATCACACTAGAGTTCCTTAACATCTTCTGATTTCAGTAGGCATAGCTAGACGATGCCTCTGCCTTTCACTTTGCCATGTTCGGGTGCAGGTTTAACATCTCCTTCTAGAGGTTCATAGAGCTACTACAACTGTCAACAGATAAGGAGATAGAGATCCTAGAGAACCTAGACGAGCACTGGGGATCTATCAGTCAGCTTGGCATTACCTACAACTCCAGTCGGACTAAGACATCTACAATACGAGATCTAGTTCACTAATACTTACATCAGGTGTCAGCTCTCAGCTACCTCGGATGCATTGGTAGCTTTGATCAGCTAAACCAGACCGAGTTATATGGCCTCTGGTCTATAAAGCACAGTGTCCGGTTTAACTCGACCTAGACCATCCTAGAGCACCTATACCGCACCAACCGATCCCTAGGCTGTCTGGTTTCACTCGACCTAGACCATCTGAAGTTTTCACCACCCTATTACTTGGGCTAGGATTCCAAGAGCAACATCTGGGTAAGTTTCTTTGACAACAGTTGTGGGTCGACCAAGACACTTATATTGCTATTGGGATCGCGAAGATCGATCCTTGAGCATAAACTGGCTATAGATTATTGATAGAGGCTGAGTTGGATCAGCAAGCAAGGGATTGACCAAGCGAAGCTGATTAGTTTGCATTGGACCTCGAGGAGCTTTTTGGGACTGACTTGACTCCTGAAAGGCTAATTTAGAGGCAGCAAACTGATGAGGTAGTTCTGTCTTCTTCAGCACCACCTCAGCCATTGCTTGAGTCTCTTTTCTAGGGTCTATAAACTTAGATGGTAGAGCAGTTCTAGCACACCCACACTGACCTGAGCATGAAGATCGAGGAGTCTGAGTATCAGACCGCATAGAGACTAAAGGTGATGGGGGCAGAGCTTTAGATGCTGAAAGATTAGAGACAGCCACTAGCTCTTTAGCCTTTTATTTCATTCTTGCTTTATTTTATTTTATTTTATTTGTCTATACATATTAGTTTAGTACATAAAAGTTTTGTATTAAAAATGTTCATTAATAAAATTGACATATTTTGCTCATTACTTTTATCATTTTTTGCAAGACATGGACAGAACAATAAAACAATAAAATACTTGATAAATAACATCAATGAATAATAATAATAATAATAATAATAATAATAAATAAACAACAAACACATAAAAAATAAGGAGATAGATAATATAAATAAATAAATGAAATAATAAAAGAGAGAGATAGAAGACCAATAGGGAAAAGGTATAAAATTATAATTTTCAAAATTATGACATGAATTTAAGAAAAAAAATGCACTCAAACACATAGTATACATCCATCTTGCAAATGACCACTGATGAACTAACATGTTTTACTTCATTTTTTATACGTAGGGGGTAACTTAAATTTTCTAGGAAACTTTACAAATGTGTTATTTCAAGAAATTTTTAGGTGCAATGTCTCGTAACACTGCTTGAACTAGGTCATATTTGAGTGCAATGTCTCACAACATTGTCCGAGTTCAAGTTCAACATCTCATAACACTGCCTAAACCAAGTCATCTTCGGGTGAAATGTCTCAGAGCACTACTCGAGTTCAGGTGCAATCTCTCACAGCACTACATCAACCAAGTTATCATCGGGTGCAATATCTCATAGCACTGCCTGAACCAAGTTATCCTCTATTACACTGCCTAGACTAAGTCATCTTTGGATGCAACATCTCATAGCACTGCCTAAGTCCAATTGAAATGTCTCATATCACTATTTGAACTAAGTCATCTTTGGGTGCAACATCTCACAGCACTGCCCAAGTTCAGGTGCAACATCTTACTGCACTGCTTGAACTAAGTCATCTTTAGGTGCAACGTCTCACTGCACTGCCTGAACCAAGTCATCTTTGAGTGCAACGTCTCATAGCACTACCTTAGTTTGGGTACAACATCTCACAGCACTACTCGAGCTCAGGTGCAATGTCTCACAGCACAATATGAACCAAATCAACCATTGGTATAATGTCTCCAGCATTATCCAGACCTCACTAACTTCAATCCCGGGATTCCTATAGAAAGATCGTCGCTGAGGTACTTATCTCTCTCCTTTTGAACTTTAGGCCACCTCACACACTCTATAGTCAGCTCCCCAAAGTTAGGGGCAATTGTAGACACTGGATCTCTGGGGCTCCTTGGTTTAGTTTGCCTAATGATGATGAAAAGGACAAAAATCCTAAAAAAAT